>JAQPPZ010001591.1:3000000-3231246 GCA_028583015.1 Wollemia nobilis
ATGTTCATTTGGTTAGACTTATCCAAAGCTTATGACAGAGTGGATTGGCACTTCTTTATAAAAGTTTTGAGGAAATTTGGTTTCTCTAAGGATTGGATGGATTGGATTATGGGATGTATATATTCAGTTTCCTACTTAGTTCTTATTAATGGCATACCTTCTCAGTCGTTCCTATATTCCAGAGGTATTAGGAAATGTGACCCACTTTCCCCTTATGTATTCATCATTCTTGTTGAATGCTTGGGTAGGATTATAACAAAAAAGAGGGAAAAAAAATCCTTGAGGGAGTTACCATTGCTCATGGAGCTAGACCTATCTCTCATCTTTAATTTTTTGATGAATCTACTCTTTTAGGTAAATCTACAGTTAAGGAAGCTTCTAATATTAAGGGAATCATTAGCCATTTTTCTAAGGCTACTTGACAGTTGATCAATGAAGAAAAATCTAAAGTTATTTCTTTCACTGCTCTACCAGACAGGAATCCATGGTCTTGGATAAATTAATATATAATAAATCCTCCCTTATGATCACTTATTTAGGTATTCCCATCAATATTCAAAGGCAAAAAAAATATTAAAATTGGTTGTTGGACAAAGTTAAGAAGAAAATTGGAAAGTGGACCAACAGGTGGCTTTCTTTTGGGGGTAGAATCACCTTGGTAAAATTAGTCCTTCAAGATATTCCTATTTATGTTTCTTCTATGTTGAATATCCCAAAGGTTGTTCTTAGAGAACTAGATCAAATCAATCATCGATTCCTCTGGAGTGGTACTAAGGAGAAAATAAAATGGGCCTTGGTGAAATGGGACACTTTATGTCTTCCTAAGAATGAAGGAGGGTTAGGATTTCGATCTTCTATTAATAATAAAAAATCTTTAGCTGCTAAATTATATTGGAGGATGTTGCATAACCCCAATGCTCTTTGGGCCAATAATCTCCATGCTAAATATACTAAGAACAAAAGTCTTGAAGACCTTGCTCGCTATCATCTTCCTACCAAAGGTTCTTCCATTTTAGCAGTTCTTAAGACTGGTGAGGATTTTATAAAGAAAATTTTATTTTGGATCATTCATAATGGTCAGTAAGAAATTTTTTGGATAAATTCTTGGGATGGTCACAAGCCTTTGATAACTCAGTTTCATGATTGGAGGCCTTGGATGGAGGAGCTTCACCAAGCTAATTGGATAAATGTGGCTAATTACTGTCGGTACCATAATGGTAATTCAAAGGTTGGTATATATTGGATCCCTATTGAGTACTGGCCTATTTAAATCCTAGAAATGCAAAGACAATATATCCAAGGCATCCTTCATATGAGGTCTCTCTCTTGGTCCCATGAAAAATATTTTTTTGGTTGGAACAACACTACTAAGGGTGAGTATTCAATTGCTCAAGGTTATTTGACCTTATGCCATAATAATCCCAACCAATATTCTGACATCTTTTCTTAGTTATGGGCTCAAAAGCTCTGGCCTAAGGTGAGGTTCTTTATTTCGATTTTATTGCATCTTAGGGTGCTTACTGGTGAGAAACTTATGAAGCATGGTTTTCATGGGCCCTTTAGATGTGAAATGTGTGGAAAGAATGTAGAAACTCTTAGCCATATTTTTATTGAGTGTACTTTATGTTAGAATTAATGTGCACTATGCCTACCTACTTTTTGACACTTGTCATATTTTTTTATATTTATCATGTATTGATATAGACCTCCTGCCTGTATATTGTAACCCTTTTCATTTGTAATATATCTCATCTTTCCTATTCCCAAAATTTGGTATCAGAGCTCTAGGATTTCCCTACCCTGTGATATTGAAGGGGGATTTCCTTCATGGAAATACTCCCCTCATTTTTTTTATTCAATTTTTTTATCAAAATGAGGGACTGAGAGAGTATGCTCTCCATCATTGATGGATCAAAAACTAGAAATTTCTTTGACAAAATCTATGGCTGAATTTTTTTTTAATATGATTTAGAGAAGGTTACCATCTAGAGAAGTAATTTATCGAGAGAGAAATGAAAAATGGAAAATAGATTTTTTAAATGAAGTGATGGAGGAGTGCATCTTGCCATTATGGTACTCTTATTGCTACTAAATGGGATTGAAAAGAGTGCTTTATTTTTCAACAAGCAGACCTGGGCGTGATAATTTATTTAAGCCTTCTATGGAGATCACGGTTTCAAACACAAAATAAATATAGCATTTGGACCACGTGCATGGATAGAGGATGCTGGATCAGTGGGTGTCATATGTGTCACCATGGATAACAGATATTGTTGCTACGAAGATCAATATTTTGAAGAAGAGGTCAATGACGGACAAACACCCCCCCGATATTGCTAATAAGATCACAAAAAATCATGAACGCTAGCTGGTGATGCTATTTTTTCTCTAAAAAATGTGGAAGGATGTCATAGATCATGTTACAGACTATTTTTATACATGTTTCAATATCCCACACCAGATAAAGGTAGAATAGGACCAGTAGTCTTTTGGTAGTTTGATGATACTACTATTGTTTTTCCAGTAAATGAGGGCCCCATTGAAAGTGGAACATAAGGGTATTTATAGTCATCAGAAAGGTTTTTCTGAGATGAAAAAATTAGTGGTGTCCAATTGTAATTTTGAGGCTATTTAACTTATATTTTTAGCCTTAAATTTTTATACCTTGGAGTGCACTCTCGGTTGCACTTGACACTCCCAAGGTAAATTTGTATGTGATCCTTGTACCTAGTAACCTTCTCTATAGACCTAGCGGATGTAGCGATTGGTTACCCATGCACTCCGATGGGATGAAAGGTCATCATAAGGACACCTACTCTAGGGACTACAAACAAAGACACCCTAGACTCTATCCGAGGTTTTTTCTAGATCTACTTCTGAATACTACAGACAAAGACACTTCAGAATATTCTATTCTCTTCTCTCTTCTTTCTTTTCCTCCACATTTGGATTCTATGGCTCATTTTATTGTATTTCATGGCTCGTATTTATTTTGTATTAAGGTGAATTTTTTGTAGATACTGACACCTTCTAGATTGAATTCCCATGAGGAGAGATGTTATTCATGGTGGATCTTGTCAGTGACCTACGAGTGGCAACATACCTAGAGGATGACCTGCAAAGATACAGATCCATATGTGGCTAATCCTGAGGCACCCAGGATGACCCTGAGGCACTTAGATGGTTGACCCAGTGGCAATAGATCCAAGGAAGTGGCTGACCCTGTGGCAACAAACCGAGATGTATACACCATTGATCTAGCATTATTCATAGTTGGAGAGCCAAGCGCAAAGAGCACGAGCCTAGACCAAATTATAAAATAAAGTAGGATGATAGGGTTCTTTTAGTGAAGTCAACATTAATGGGAAATGTTACCTAATGTTGCCTTTTTTTTTTATAGTTAGGATAGTGCACATTAAGGGGGAATGTTAGAATTAATGTGCACTATGCCTACCTGCTTTTTGACACTTGTCATGTTTCTTGATATTTGTCATGTATTGATATAGGCCTCCTACCTATATATTGTAACCCTTTTCATTTGTAATGTATATCATATTTCCTATTGCCAACACTTTAGCCTCTGAGCTATGGAGGAGAATGGCCACTTTACTTGTATTACAGTGGTCTAATTTTTTAACGTTTGAACAAATTTGGAGGGATTGGCCTAAACAAGAGGGTTTTGATCATTTTATTAGGCATTTAGTTTGTATGGGTTCTACCATTCTTCTTTGGAATATATGGAATGAAAGGAATAGTCAAATTTTTAATCAATATAGGAAGGATATTCACTATATTTGGTAAAATACAATGGCCAACTTAGTTTAATTAGTCCATCATCTCTTTAATCACCCCCAAAACTTATACCAAATATGGGATCAAGTGATGCAAATATTGAAGATTAAATATTCTAAGGGAAACCAACTTAAAAGGAATGTAAGTATTGTAAGATGGATAGGACTAGAAATTAGCAACCTCCTCCTAAGAATTTTGGTAAAGTAAATACTGATGGAGCCTCTGGAGGGAACCCTAGAAAAGCTAGTGTGGGAGGAATTGGTAGACTTTCATATGGATCCCTGGTTTTTACTTTTGCTGAGAATTTGGGTATTCTTTTCAATAACCTTGTTGAGGGCTATGGTATCCTCAGAGCCCTTCAAGGGGCTAATAAGTTTGGATGGGAAAAGGTGTTAGTTGAGTCTAACTCTCAACTCATGATTAATATTTTGAAGAATCCTTCCAAGAATCATAAGGTTGATTGAAGAATAAAAATAATTATTGAGAAGATTCAATTAATCCATATATGATTTTTGAAATTTGATTACAATCATGTGGTCAGAAATAAAAACAAGGGTGTTGATGCTTTAGCTAATTGGACTTTGGACAAAGGTGATATTACTTGTTATGACCACCCTCCTAGATGGTGGGCTTCACAAATAAGGGAAGCTATTATTTCTATGATTTCTTTGGATGGATCTAGTTATGAAGGTTCCTAGTTTCTTCTTGCTTTATTTTTGCTTCTCTTTGGTTCAATCAAGGTATTTTAGTTCCCTAGCTCAAACTATTCTTTATTGTATTTCCTCTGTTGATTCTTGCCTTAAAAGTATTTTTGTCTAGAAAGGTCATTTTTATGTATAGTTTATGTTTTCTTTCTTTTTTTTTGTTTAATTTTTGTGGTGTGTATTTTTATTTTTATTTTTTTTTGTTTTTGTGTTCTTTGTGTTGTTTTTTGTTCTTATGTTTTTGTTGTTTTCCATTTTTTGTTATTGTTCTTGTGTTTTTGGTGTTCTTGTTCTTGTGTTTATGTATGTTTGTGTTAATTCAAGTTTTTGTGTGAGTTTTTTCTATATTTTTAGTTTTTTTTACTGTATTTTTTTCGTTGTTTTTTAATTTTTATTTGTTAATTTTTTAGGTTTTAGTTTGTGTTTTTCATGTTTTTGTTGGTTATGTCTTTGTAGTGTCCTGTTGTTTTTGTCAGGTTTGTGTTTTGTTATGTTGTTCTTGTGTTTTTCTATGTAGTTCATGTTGTGTTTTTTTTTTTATCTTATTGTGTGTGTGCTTGGTTGTACTTTTTATTTTTAACACACTCAAGGAGAATGTTTTTTATTTTATTTTTTTTATTTTTTATTTTTTATTTTTTATTTTTTTATTTTTAAATTTTATTGTGTATCTATTTGTTCCTTGAGTATGTTAAATATGGTAGTCCAGGATCATACCTTGGATGATTTTGGTGGAATGGATACCCCTGCCTCCTTGGGTCTTACCCCTTTTGGGATGTTTTCCACAAATAAAAAAAACTATTCAAAATAACTGGGCTTACACAGCCATGGAGTTTCCACAGATGGCTTCCCGTTGGGTAGAGATCCCCAACCACAACATCCTAATGAAACCACGGGTAGTTTTCCAACTAAGGGAGATGCTATCTTAGACACAGTTCTCTTTAGGTGGACATAGGGGATTTACACTAAGAGCAATGCTCTCAACACAATGTTATCCCAACAAGATGCAGTGGGTGTCTTCACCAAGAAAAATGCTCCCACCACAGTGCTACCCTAACAAGAAAAACATAGATGGATTACTAAGAGTAGCATTCTCACATAGTGCTCTCCTTTTAAGCAAAACATAGGAGGTTTGCTCAAAGCAGTGCTCTCAACAACACTCTCCTTTAAATCAACATAAAGGAGGTTTACTAAGAGCAACACTCTAAACATTGCTCTCCTTTCAAGCAACACACAGGAGGTTTACTAAGAGTAGCACTCTCAACAATGATCTCCTTTCAAGAAACACATAGGAGTTTTACTAAGAGCAACACTCTCAACAATGCTCTCCTTTAAAGCAACACATAGGAGGTTTACTAGGAGCAACACTCTCAATAGCGCTCTCCTTTCAAGTAATACATAGGAGGTTTACTAAGAGTAGCACTGTCAACAATGCTCTTCTTCCAAGAAACACACATGAGGTTTACTAAGAGTAGTGATCTCCTTTCAATAAACACATAGGACGTTTACTAAGAGCAACACTCTCCTTTCAAGCAACACATAGGAGGTTTACTAATAGTAGTACTCTCAACAACACTCTCCCTTCAAACAACACATAGGAGGTTTAACTACCCTTCATGGTTTTATCACACTGTAGGGGATTACAACCAGGTCCAAATTAAACCATTTATCATACAAATATGTAAGCGTATAACATTTGATATTTTTCAACCTGAATACTCCTACAAATTGACTCTCATGTCTTCCCCGATCACCTCCTCTACATTTCTCCTATATCCCCCATATTTTCTTCTTCCTTTCATTTCTTCCTTGGCACCTTATGTGCTCCTCATGCTCTAGGTGGCCCATACGCTATCCCATATCCCATATCGAGGCAACATTGAGCCCCCTTTTCCTTCAATGCTCTCGTACCTTCTCATATCATGACAAACGATTTTGTTTCCCATAATTTCCACCTTTGGAAATTAATAGCCCCTACATTATTTACATAGATTGCACCATATAGGGAGGTAGGGATGAGATATTCACATTATTTAAAAATGGAGAATGGTGCCTTTTACAATATCCTTATCACGATATTCTACCGCCTTTCTCTTTTTTTTTTTTTAAATATATATTACTTTTATTTAACACAATTTCTCAATTGCTCTAACAATAAAAGATTCTATTTTTTTTGTTTATTTCAATTAATTAAAGTCCATTAATGAATTTATATTATCAATTAAAATGAACTTCTTTAATTATTTCAAATGAACTCTCATTTTTTTATTGAAATGAAGCTTACTAATGAGTTCTAAATGAATCATATAATTTTTATTTCAAAGCCTCATTAGTTAGTTTAAATGAATTTTCCTTCATAACAATGATGCTCTATTATTCCTTTAACATAATAGTTCACTTTATCCATCAAAGTACATTTTATAGTTGTTCTTTATTGACATTCCAACATTATGCTACCCAAGCCCTAATGCAATAGAGATAAATCAAATTTATAAAACAATAAAGAAGGAGTATTTCCATCAACCCAATCACCTATCTTAGCGAGAGATTTTACGATAGCTACTAGGCTATCAACTAAGGCTCAAGGTGATCAATCATTGATGATTATCCCTTTCTAAAATGCATACCTATATGAAGGTATCTATCCATGTTACCTTCAAGTACCTTAATCATCATTTCCCCTTGTCTTAAGTACCCTCATTTTGGTGGATGCTTTTGCATTCTCCACCCATGAGTGTACCTGATCCTACACACTTGGCAATATGTTACCTATCACATGCCCTTCTAAATAAACTAAACATCATATAGTTGGTTAAATTGTTCAAACTAAGTATCACCATAGGTTAATACATTATTTTCTTTATGCCATAAAGTCTTCTAGGGAGGGTCATGACATCCTCCCCCACTAGAATTAAACATCATTCTTAGTGTTTCCAGTTTTCCTTTGTTATTTTTTTCTTTACAAAAAGTAAAAAATTATCACATCGTATAGCTTCAAAAAAGAAGGTAAAATATTTTCGCATAACTTCCACTTTCTCCCAAGTGGTATTATTTTCAGAGAACTAGTCCCACTAGACCTTATACTATTTGAGAGTCCATATCCATAAAAAATTAGAATAAAACTCAAGAATATTCATCGGTACTACTTAAATGACCTATGGATTTGCCATCTGCAAATTAGAAACATCCCACACATGTTAAAGGTTAGCAACATATTTCCTAAGCAAGGATATGTGGAAGGTGTCATGGATTTTGGATAGATTAGGTGGTAATGCAAGTCAGTATGCAACCGAACTAATATTTTCTGTGATCTCAAAGGCTCCCACAAAATGTGGATCCAAATTCATATATTTTATAGCAATCTTCTTTGGCTTAACCATCAAGAACACCTTATCTCCAACAAAATACTCTCTTGGAGTCCTTTTTAAATTTTCATAACTCTTCTACCTATCCACAACTTCTTTAAGCCTTTGCCTAATTTCATTTAGTTGATCTTCCATTACCCTAACTATTTTTGGCCCAATCACAAATCAATCTTCTAGGTTGTCCCAAGATAATGGTGTTCTAAACTTTCTCCTATACAAGGCATTGAAAGGTGCCATTCCTAGTGAGGATTGATATCCATTATTGTAGGTAAACTCTACCAAAGGTAGAAAATATTCCCATTAATATTTGTGATCCATACATGCAGATCATGTCTTCTAGAACTTGGTTTACCCTCTCTGTTTTGCCATCATTTTTAGGGTGGTATGCTGAACTCATATTCATTTTCATACCAACTACACTATGAAGGGATTTCCAAAATTTAGAAGTGAATTTGGAGTCTCTATCTGAGATAATTACCTTAGTAAATCCATGCAATCGGAATACCTCTTTGACGAATCTTCTAGCCACTACCTAAGCATCATCCTTGGTATTTTCCAGTATGAAGTGGGTAACCTTAGTCAATTTGTTGACCACTACAAAGATGGCATCATGTTGGTACCGAGTCTTGGGTAAACCCACTATAAAATCCATAGATATAACCTACTATTTTTGCATAGGTATATCATGTAGATATAGTTTCCCTGTAGGATGTGTATGTTCTACCTTAACTTTCTAACATTCGAGGTATTGAGAAACAAAATATGTGATGTCCTTCTTCATTCCTACCCAAAAGAAGGTTATTTTCATGTTTTCTCGCATTTTGGCTCCTTACATTATCAAGTTCCTTAAATCGCCCATCTTTGGTATAATGACCCTTCCCTTAAAACACAAAAAGTCATCTTTCACACTAAATTCCTTATTTCCTTTAGGATCTATGTCCATCTTAACTCGAACTTCTTGGCAATACTCATCCTGAGATTGCTCCTGCCTTACTCGGTCCATCAAGTCCATATGGATTTTATTAATGGCTACTATATATCTTCTTCTACTTAAAGCATCAACTACTTTATTCTCTTTTCATTTTATGTATTCAATATTTGAGTCATACTCAATGAGAAATTCCACCCATCTTATTTGTCTCGCATTGAGTATTGGTTGGGTGAATATGTATCGTAAACTTTGATGGTATGTCTTTAATTCAAAGGGTCTTCCCACCAAGTAGTGGCACCAAAAATTTAAAGCATGCACCACTACAGCTAGCTCTAAATCATGTGTAGCATAATTAACTTAATGATTTTTGAGCTTCCTTGAAGTATATTCTACTACTAACTCCTCTTGGGAGAGTACCTCATCCAACCCATATATTGATGCATCTGTGCACATTAAAAACACCCCTTGGGGATCGATAACCTTTAGTATCGGTGCAGTAGTAAGCTTATTATTTAGTAGTATAAAGGTATCCTCACACTTCTTTGACCACTCGAATTCCTTTTCCTTATTTTGAAGGTTAGTTATGGGTTCAACAATCTTGAAGTATTCCTTTATATAATGTCTATAGTATCTTGTTAACCCCATGAAACTTTGCACTTCGGTTACATTGATAGGGGGTGGCCAATTTAGGATAGTCTCTATCTTCTTTGGATCTACAACAATCTCCTTTTCTAATTTGATGTGTCCAATATATCATACCTCTGGAACATAGAATTCACTCTTAGCCATATTTCCATAAAGTTGATTCTTTCTTAATAATTCTAACATGATCCTAATATGTTTATCGTGTTCTTATTTATCTCTAGAGTATATAAGAATATCCTCTAGGAATACCAAGACAAATTGGTCCAAGTATCTTCTGAACACACTATTCATTAAGTTCATGAAAGCATATGGAGCATTAGTCAATCTAAAGGGTAGAACCATAAACTCATTATACCCATACCTAGTCTTAAATATCATCTTGTGAGTGTCTTCCTCATGAATTCTTAACTGGTGATACCCCAACCTCAGATCGATCTTAGTAAACACCTTGGCATCCTTTAGTTGATAAAATAAATATTCAATCCTAGGTAGAGGATACCGATTCTTTATTGTAGCCTTATTTAGAATACTTTAATCCATACACAATATTAATAAACCTTCCTTATTTTTCATGAACAAAATCGATGCACCCCAAGGTGACACAATTGGTTTTATAAAACCCTTCTCAAATAATCCTTGTAATTGAACCTTCAATTATTGCATTTCAATAGGATTCATCCTATATAGGCCTATATTAATAGGTTCGACTCTCATCATAAGTTCAATCATGAATTAAAATTATCATACAGGAGGTAGCCCAAGTAGATCCTCTGGAAATACATCCTAAAAATCCTATAAAATTGGATTTTTTCTTAGTATTTCTTCTTTCTCATAGTATTCCAATTTATTAATTTTTACTACATATACTATTCCTCCTCTCTTTAGGGCCTTCTATAATTGCATAGCGGAAAACATCTCAGGTTCAAATTCCCCTTGTTCACTATGAATTCTTAGTCTCCTTTCACCTTCTTCCAAATACTCGATCCATTGATCTTGAAAATTGACCAAGTCTTTATGATCCTATAGCCAATCCATCCCTAGGACCACATCAAAGGCGTGTAATGGAGCTACATATAAACAACATTTCATAGTCCCACTAGATATAGTGACTTCTACCATAGGATAATACTAGTTTACCAAGTAGGTCTACCTAGAACCATACTCAACCTTCCACCCTTGAGCCAAATATCTAGGCCTTTCCGACATAGTCCTTTCTAGACTAGATGAAATAAAACTATTAGTGGCTCCACTATCTATCAAAATATTTACTTGCTTATTGAAAACCTTACCTTTCACAAGTGATGGGGTGGCTTGTCCCTCTAGCTTCTACTTCTTGGTTGCAATATAGATCCAATGTTCTATTTCTTTCCCTTTTGCATTAGTTGTGCTGGTCCCTGATCAATATGGACACTGATTGTAGTAATGAGGTCCCTGATAATTATAACACCCTTCCTTGGGTCCTTACTATTTTTCAGGTTTCTCATTCCCAATTTTAACTACTGGAGTTGGATCTTGCAACTTCTATGGTTGAGGTTTCGTATTATTGGGTTTTTTATCCTTCCTATGAAAGTTCTTCTTGAACTTCTTCTAATTTCCATAAGGTTTCTTCTCAGGATTTTTGGGGTTCCTAGCTTTTTACTCTTGTTAAACCTCCCATTTTACAAACCCATTACTATTCCTCTTATTTAGCTCTTTTCGAGCTTGCTCGAGTAGAGTGTCGTATTTATAATAGAAGTGTGACTCTGCTTTCTTTGCTAGGTCATATTCATTTTGTAGTGATTTAGGTTCCTACATGTCTACATAATGCTTTAACCTAGACTCCAATACCAAAGTAAACTTATGAACCCGCATTTTCTCATTATAAATAGGTACATATTTAAACAATCTTACCAGCTTCTTATAGTATACCTCTACTATGTTGGTTCCTTGCTTTAGACTAGAAAATTCCTCAAACTTTAAGGTATAGAAATGCTCTGTTAGGAATCTCTTCTTAAAGATATTTATAAATTCTTCCCATGGAGTATCAATAGGTTCAATATTAGTTTCCTCATAGTGGGTTTCCCACCACTCCAAAGCAGACCTCTTCCAGGTTAATTGTAGCCCAAAGTGTTCAAGTTCCTGATGAGTAACCTTTTACCATAAAGTGAACCTCTACTTCTCTTAGCCATGCTTCCATTACATCCCCATTGCCCTCTCCATAAAACTTGGAGATACTGATGTTTTTTATGTCCCTAGATGTTTCCTTTTCTACTAAGGCTCTGGTTTGTACTTGTTTTGCAATTAGTCCACTATCTAGACCAACCTTTGAGCCTCGAACTTGCGAATTCTGATTCATAGCCATTTCCAATAATTGTCTTATCTGATCCTACATAGCAGTGATCGTAGCAATGAGGTCTTCTACCTCCCTATTGGGGCTTATTGGTTCCCCATCCTGGTTTTCTTCTTCAACATTACTTTGTCAAGTTTTTCTAGGCCTAGGACTCCCTCTTATGGTCTCAGGTGGCATCTTAACCTGGTTCCATCCAAGAAAGATGATTAGATTATAGTTTCATCTCAAGTTGTATCTCTAATTCAAGCCATAATATAGATTTCTCTTTGTAGATGTATTAAAAATCTAATTAGGGTACTATCCCAGGCTAGGATGTGTCACTGATACCAAAGCCCATACTAAAGCATCCTAACATCCATTCTTCCTTGGGGTCTATTCCTTTCATATTCTAGTAATTAGGGCATCCTATATCATCCCAGCTTTAGCCTTTACCTTAAATAAGACTTCATTAGAAGTATGTATTTCCCTCTAGCACACATAGAAGCTCTATACCCTCATTCCTAGAACTCTGATACCAAATGTAATGACCCTAAAATACATAAATATAAAAATACAAAAATAGAAAAAGTTTTTTTTTTACTAAGGAGAGGGATACATGAAACCCTAACCCAACTAGTATTTACCTAAATTTTCGATCCCCTAATTTTTCCTAAAAGCTACATCTCATGAAGTACCCTATCACAAGTCCGTCTATGTAGGTATATCATGTGTCACTATAGATAAGCCCATCTATCCCATCACTCTTGATGAGTTAGAATTATCACCCTTAGTCCATAGAAGGTATACACACATCTCCATTCCATACACAAATTATTATGTGTAGGTATGCTATGAGTATTGTGAGTTAAGATATCTATCTTGTCTCCATGATGAGCTATCTTAACTCAGATGTAACCTTTCTCCACAACTTAGTCCTTTATCTCCCTAATGGGGGTCTAATTTCTCTTAGGTCTCCTATATTCACCCTAAGGGGTTCTCAATTCCATTAGGTTACCTATGTTCACCCTAAGGGGTTCTTAATTCCCTTAGGTCACCTCTAAGTTCACCCTAGAACTCTACTCTTAGATTTCTATTATTAATAAACCAAACAAGAGTACATCTAGATATTAGAACATCAAAGAGTAATCCCTAAACATCCAGAATATAAATAAGGATTAACACTAAAAGAGAATGATATCATCAGAAAGGGAATCAACTACGTAGCATAACCAAATACATAAATAAAGTAAAAGTACCTTCTCTAAACCAATAAATAGTTATTGCATTTAATATTGCATGGCAAATCCTTCTTACTTGAAGGAATACTACATTAATTGTATTAGGGATATATTCCCACATTTCTAGTCTATTTGAGCATAAGTAAATCAACATAAATTACAAGTACCTCTACGTTATTTCCCTTGAAATCCTTGCTTCACCTTGCATCCCATTGGTTATTTGAGGGTAGCAGGGGATCAGGGTACTCATGGTTCAGGATAGACATGCCTCTAAATGCATCTATTCATTTACTTTTCTAAATTGCAACTATAAAAAATTTAATTAAGTTTCTAACCAATTGCAACTATACAAAATTTAATTAAGTTTCTAACCATCTAGATCATAGTGGATAATATAAAAGATCCTTTACTTTTATCTCCAACTCTCTAGTTCCCATAGAGAGCCATCCAACATGTACTACTTAGATCAAGGTCTAACTTTAATTAAATCAAATACTATTTTAAAGCATTAAAGTCTCATACCTTTAACCTCTAAAACAATCCATCATTCATTCCCTAAATTAAAGCCCCATAACTTCAATTCAAAGAATAAATCTAACATCCTTTTTATGCAAAATCAAAAATTAATCTATTTTAAAGTTAAAGTCTCCTTTCCTCTACAACCATCATTCTTCTTAACCCTATTAAAGACCTCCTTTCACCAATCAAATCAAATATTGTTTTAAAGCATTAAAGTCCCATACCTTTAACCTCTAAAAAAATCCATCATACAACATAAACTTTGTCATAAATCCTATAACACAATTATGTTTTCTTTTGAAGTCCTTTTTGTAAAGTCTACATAATAGACTTACTAATAAAAAAAATTTCAACCTAAATCTTAGATTCATAGCCTCAATTAAGAATTCATGACCTTATTTAAAGATTCACTACTTTAGTTACCAATAACCCCTTCATGATCTTTTACACAAAAGGTCTTACCCTAATTAAAACCACATAAGGTAATCTCTTTAATTGAGGGTCCCTTCCATTAGAATCTCATAAAATAAATCATGATAATCAAAGAACTTACTAATATTAAAATATCTTAAGATAATTCATACTAATCAAAGGTTTCTCTTTGATTAGATTTCCTAAGATAATCAACATTTATCAAAGGTTTTCATTTTAATTAAAGTCTCTTAAGATGATTTATACTAACCAAAGGTTTATCTTTAATTAGATTTCCTAAGATAATCAACACTTATCAAAGTTTTTCCTTTTAATCAAAGTTTCTTAAGGTGCTTTATATAAATCAGGGATCTTATTTCAATTAAAGTCCCTATAATATAATTTACATAATAAGGTCTTGTTTCCATTAAAGCCCATTTACATAAATTAAAGGTCTTATTTCCAAAGCCCTATAATATAATTTACATAAATTATAGGTCTCTTTATTTAATCAAATTTACCTAGATAAACCTTAATAATCCAAGGTTTACGACTATGGAGTCATTCACCTTCATGGCGGATACGGATGTCTTAAGCAAAACGATCTAAGGACTGCCAGACTCTGAGTTTAGGCAAGACATAACTAGTCGTTAAGTTACTCTTCCCCACCACTAACTATTCCAAGGAACTGGGATTACATAGCCATGATTTTTCTATAGATGGCTTCCCGTTGGGTAGAGCTCCCCAAATGTAGCATTCTAATGAAACCATGGGTAGTTTTCCAACTAAATGTGGTGCTATCTTAGACACAATGCTCTCTAGGCATATGCAGGGTATTTCCACTAAGAGCAACAATCTCAACACAACACTATCCCAACAAGATGCAAGGGGTGTCCTCACCAAGAACAACGATCCCAACATAGTGCTACCCTAACAAGAAAAATATAGATAGTTTACTAAGAGCAGCGCTGTCACACAGTGCTCTCCTTTTAAGAAAAACATAGGAGGTTTACTCAGATCATTGCTCTTAACAATGCTCTCCTTTCAAGCAAAACATAAAAGGTTTTATAAGAGCAACACTCTCAACAACTCTTTCAAGCAATGCATAGGAGGTTTACTAAGATAAGCACTCTCAATAGTGCTCTCATTTCAAGCAACACACAGGAGGTTTACTAAGAGCATTTCTCTCAAAAAGGTTCTCCTTTCAAGCAACACACATGAGTTTTACTAAGAGCAACACTCTCAACAACGCTCTCCTTTCAAGAAATACATAGGAGTTTTACTAATAGCAACACTCTCAAAAATGTTTTCCTTTCAAGCAACACATAGGAGGTTTACTAAGAGCAGCGCTCTCAACAACACTCTCATTTCAAGCAACACACGGGAGGTTTACTAAGAGCAACGCTCTCAATAGCACTCTCCTTTCAAGCAACACATAGGAGGTTTACTAAGAGTAGCGCTCTCAACAATGCTCTCCTTTCAAGCAACACACAAGAGGTTTAACTACCTTTCATGGGTTTATCATGCTATAGGAGATTACAACTAGGTCCAAATCAAACCATTTATCATACAAACATGTAAGCAAATAACATTTGAGACTTTCCAACCTGAATACTCCTATGGAATGACTCTTAGTGGCCTCTTGCTACCTCTCTCTTGGCTTATTGTGCTCTCCTATCTTCCCCGATCGCCTCCTCTACCTTTCTCCTCTATCCCCCATATTTTTTTCTTCCTTTTCTTTCTTCCTCGATACATTACGTGCTCCTCATGCTCTAGGTGGCCCGTCCGTTGTCCCGTCTCCTATATCAATGTAACATAAAGACCCCTTTTCCTTCAATGCTCCCGTCCCTTCTCATCTCACGGTAAACAATTATTTTTCCCATAATTTCCACCTTTGGAAATTGATAGCCCCTACATTATTTACATAGATTGCACCATTTAGGGGGTAGGGATGAGATATTCACATTATTTAAAAATGGAGAATGGTGCCTTTTACAATATCCTTATCACGATATTCTACCGCCATTCTATTTTTGTAAATATATATTACTTTTATTTAACACAATTTCTCAATTGCTCTAACAATAAAAGATTATTTTTTATTTTTTCTTTTTTTGTTTATTTCAATTAATTAAAGTCCATTAATTAATTTATATTATCACTTAAAATGAACTTCTTTAATTATTTTAAATAAACTCTCATTTTTTTATTGAAATGAATCTTACTAATGAGTTCTAAATGAATCATATCATTTTTATTTCATAGCCTCATTAGTTAGTTTAAATGAATCTTCACTCATTATTTAAATTTAATTTATTTTCCTTCATAACAATGATGCTCTATTATTCCATTAACATAAAAATTCACTTTATGCATCCAAGTACATTTTGCAGTTGTTCTTTATTGATATTCCAACATTATGCTACCCAAGCCCTGATGCAATAGAGAGCAATCAAATTTATAAAACAAAAAAGAGGGGATATTTCCATCAACCCAATCACCTATCTTAGCCAGAGATTTTATGATAGCTACTAGGCTATCAACTAAGGCTCAAGGTGATCAGTCATTGATGATTATCCCTTCCGATAATGCATGTCTATATGAAGGTATCTATCCATGTTACCTCTAAGTACCTTAATCATCATTTCCCTGATCTTAAGTACCCTCATTTCGATTGATGCTTATGCCTTCTCCACCCACAAGTGTACTTGATCCTCCACACTTGGAAATATATTAGTGATCACATGCCCTTCTAAATAAACTAAACATCATATATTTGGTTTAATTGTTCAAACTAAGTATCACCACATCATAGGTTAATACATTATTTTCTTTGTGCCATAAAGTCTGCTAGGGAGGGTCATGACAAAATTCCTCATAGCACCTGGGTGTAATGGGATTCCATCCAATATTTTTAGTGGGATAGAGTGTATTGTTGATGTCCCCTACAAGAATCCAAGCTTCATCAAGGAAGGAGATCCTCATCTGCATCAAAGGAATGTAGAAATTTTATTTGTATGATTGGTTGTTAGGCGCATAAATGTTAGACAAAACCCATTTGAAGCCCAAGTCCTTGAACTGAAAGAGAATGTTAGTAACTCAATCAGAAGAGGAGATGATTCAACAATCAAATTGTATGGTATTCCAAGTATAGAGGTCTCCAGAAGAACCATGAGCAGGACTGACAATAAAATTGAAGTCTTTCTAGAGAGTACTAGTAATTTTTTGGATATTATTTGAGTCAATCTTCATCTCTTGCAGAAGATGATACCAATCTTGTAATCACTTCTTAAGGAAGAAATTATCTGCTACTTAGTGGACCCATTGAGGCCTATCAAATTCCATGAGAGGACCTTCATTTAAAATATTTGGAAGTTGTCCTACGATCCCCTCTCCCAAGAGGCTGGTTTGGGTATTTTTTCTTCTTTGGATAAAGGAGCTTCAATCATGTATGGTTTGGAAGATTCCAACATGGCCTAAGAGCCTCTAGCTATATCATATTCAATTTCCTTTCTTCTTTTGTCTAGAGTTCAGGGGCAATCTCTCTTCTTCTTAGAGCTAATGTCAACCTTCCTAACACACAATGAGTAGGAATGACCTTGAAAAGGGGAATGAAGGCCCTTGGAAGATGATATGAAGGATATCAAAGGAGGGTTGGACAAACCAAACTTGGAAGGAGAATGGGGAGCTAAAATGAGACTAGATAGGGGGACCT
The DNA here is from genome assembly GCA_028583015.1 of Wollemia nobilis. Lineage (NCBI taxonomy): Eukaryota > Viridiplantae > Streptophyta > Pinopsida > Araucariales > Araucariaceae > Wollemia > Wollemia nobilis. The sequence continues at coordinate 3,017,626 of JAQPPZ010001591.1, forward strand.
CATTCCTAGACAGGTATGGGGGAGATTTAGGAGACACTATGCATTGCGCAACATGGTAATTAGGGGTTTGGATGATGGGGAACATAGTAGGAGAAGATCCTAACAACACACTCTCAATTTCTTCTTCTAATATGTTAAACAAATTTGAATCAACAAAATGTGAACATACCTTATCAAGGTTTGGAATAGCTTTGTGACTTGGGGAAGGTATCATTGATTCACCACTCACAACAGGAACATATAATGGCTTTGGATTAAACTCATTAAAATGAGGATAGAGGGGGTTGCCACTGCTTGGAGTGATTACAGCAAGAGGCCCTAACCCGCCCGTAGTGAAAGGAGCCTTCTGAAGATTTTTTGACTGGTCACGACCATTTTTGGAGTTTTATTTTAGATGTGAATAATGGGACCGAAGGTGGCCTTACTACTTGCAGTGGATGTAGAAGGTAGGTATTTTTTGTATTTGAAATATTGTTCCACCTAGAAGCACCCATGACCAGATAGATGAAGATGGAAATTTCAAATTCGAGATTGGCCTTAACATAAAATTTGGCATAGTTCATTCAAGATTGATATTTGGAAGTTGGGTCTATGGCAACAATGTCTTTAACTGAATCTAAAATGCTTCTCAAAATCCCTTCCTCCTAGAACTGAATAGGAAGGCCTAGTAATCTAAATGGGTGTAAAATTGATGCTCTAGGTTTCAAGGTTGAACTCATGGTCCCATATCTTGAGAAAAAGACTCTAGCGACCAAAGAACCAGGGTCCTCCAGTGAGGATACAACTAGTATCACTAGGGTTGTTCAGCCTGATGAGAAAGAAACCCCTGGTAAGAGCAACGAGGTCCATGTGTTCGCTGGATCGCCATTTCACAAAGGCCCACTTGCGAATGGATTCCATGTCTGGCCTTGACCCCATGAATTTTCCAACTAGGGAGAGGGAATTTCTGGAATAGATTGGCACCATCTCCTCGGGAGGAATGAACAACTCTCATTGATTTGGTAAAAGGGTTCCTATTCTTGAAATCGAGAGGTTCAAAGAAAACCTAGTGATAACTTTTAGGTATTTCAAAAAGGAATATTTTAGTCATAAAGGGGGCCCTCTATTCCCACCATTGTCAACATGTGGATGACGGTCTTAGTTTGGACCCAAACCTGTCACCTCCAATCCATCACTTGGGTCTTATTTCTACTATGAAACTGTATCGATGCTAGTGCACAGGACAAATGCATGGCCAAAAACCCTAGGGTTTTGATTTTTATTCCTATTCTCACTTCTAAGAGAATGGAATATACCATTCTCTACAAACTTACCACTCTCTACAAACTTACTGCTCTTTGCACACTTACCGCTTTCTACATACTTATCACTTTGCATAACTCTGAGTTATCATAAGACTCACATGCAAGTGTTTGTGAACTATCCATATAAAAGGAAAGTTATTTAATTAGCTAAAGGTATGGGACTTTAGTTAGTTTGGCAAATGAAATATGGATTATTGAATTAGCTAAAGGTATGGGTCTTTAGTTAGTTTGGTAAATGAAATATGGATTATTGAATTATATAAAGGTATGGGACTTTAGTTAGTTTGGTAAATGAAATGTGGATTACTAAATTAGCTAAAGGTATGGGACTTTAGTTAGTTTGGTAAACGAGATGTGGATTATTTAATTAGCTAAAGGTATAGGATTTTAGTTAGTTTGGTAAATGAAATATGAATATTGATTAGCTAAAGGTATGGGACCTTAGCTAATCAAGGAATGATGTGGATTAAGGGATAAATTAATGGTAAAGTCATGGTAACTATGAGTCCCTATGCATTGTATTAGAATATGTTTGTGGAAAAGAGATTATGGGATTCTCGTATTTGTAAAGACCAAACTTATGTAATAAAGGAATCATTTGAGGTTGGGTTTTCCCATAAGGGTTTTACCTAGGATATATAATGTGTTATGGGTATTGAGTCTCTTTTTATTTGCTTTAATGTATCTCCTTAATATATTTTTTCCATATTTACCTTTAATACATATTTTACTGGTTGGTTCCTATGTTTTATTTGAATAGATGTTTTAATAGATATTGTTCTTTGTTGTTCTAAATTAGTAAGCTTTATTTTTTTTGTAGGTATTGGTATTTGATGTTGTTAATTACTTAAAAAAATAATATTAATAATAATATTGTAGTAAATAGTGACATCCCTCAAACTAGTTGGGTTCACAGGTGTTACAATAAAACATCGAACAATAATTATGGATGATCATTTTCTAAAAATAATTTCTATTTTATATAAAGACACTAACTATGATGAAGTATTCAATCCTTTTAAGGTGTACTTTTGGCCTTACCATTTGCATTTGAAAAATAATTTTTCAAGATTGCATTTGAAAATTTCTAGGGAGTTAATCATTGACTCCAAGTACTACATCTAATCCTTCTAATGGTAAAACATAAAATCTATTTTGGTATTTATACTCAATCAAACATAGTTCTACTTATGATATTTTTATTTAAAATTTAGGTAATTACCCCATGGAATTTCCATGTTGAATATTTTTATTCGATAGACAAATAAATTGAGTAATTTAGCAATGGATAAATCAATAATATTATGTGGACTATCTAAGTCAATTAAAACTAGAATCAATTAGTTTTTTATATATCCTAGTATGTTGAAGGTTTGTGGATATTGGATTCTTAATAGTGTAGCTATGGATATTATAGGCTTGTTTTTTGGTGTACGTTCTCTTTCTACCTCAAATATATTATTCCTAATAATACTATTTGCATTGCAATGTGCTTCTTTAGGTTTCCTTCACAATGTTAATGTTTTCTTAAGTCTTTAACATTTTATGGTTTAGGTGGCTCTTTATTTTCTTTGTTTTTTTATATTTCTCATGAGTAGAGCTTTGTTGATGTGGATATTTACATCTTAGTTATTCTATTATATTTTTATCTCTTACATCCTTACTAGCTTGAGGCCATGTGTTTCAATTTGTTTTGAATATCTTATGTTTATACTTTTGAGCTAACTCAATAACTAAAGGTAGGATCAAATCATCGTTAACTTGAAGTTAATGTTTTACATAAAGTTTCAACCCACCAACATAACATTGAACTAATTGATTGTATATCATGTTAGTTAATAATTTTGCTCATAAATAAAATTTAGATGTGTAATCATCCACCAATATTTGTTATTTTATTTGCGTTAATTGATTAAAAATATATATATCTTGTGGTTTAAATATTTTATTAAAATTTGCAAGGAATACTTCCCATGTTTGTTTTTAAATTCTTGTGTTTTTTATGCCACCAAGTATACCACTTTCACACTTTTCTTTCAAAATGGAGAAACGCTACTTCAATAGCATCCTCCTCATTGTTGTTAGTATTTGATTAAAGCTAATTTTAAATAATTACTACCCACTTGATAAATTCACATATATTTTAACCATTGAACTTTGGCATATCAATTCAATAATTTATTGTGAATGATCTATTATTATAATATTGATTTGATTGTTGTTGAGTATGAAAAATAACACTTTTTCACATTTGGTTAAGATCTAACCTTGATTATTATATAACTAAAGAGCTTAACACTCATGAGATTATATAATTAATGATAAATTCCATGATATTTGTTTTAATAATATTAAAGTATTACTCTATCTTCTTAAATATTTTGTCTACTTGTTCCACATCTTGTTTTATTTGATTTACATCATTTTGTAACACTTTTACCCATACTTGCAATTGAGCATTATCTATCCTCAAAAGTTTGACATTTTATACATAATCCAACAATTATTATTTTAGTCTATATATATTATATATATAATATAAGGTATTTATATAAAATATTATAAATAATTATAAATTATATTATTAAGGAATAATATACTTTACATTAAAGTATAATATTTGTTATTAAATAGAGGTGTGTGGGAAAAGGAGTCAAACTAATGGAGTGAGAGAGGAGGGCATGTATGTAGTCATAGGAAGGTATTTCGTTACATGTGTGGTTATATAGGGTAGGGGGTTCTGATTATTTGTGTGGCAGGTCATGTTTTTTTTATTTATAATATGATATAATGTGGGGTCTAGGCAGGATTTTTAATAACAATTTTTTTAATTTTCTCTTTTTTCTCTTACTAAAAAGAGATATAAAGAAAAATATACTAGGCTAAGTTAGAGGACTCTAGATTAGTCACTTTTCCTAATCCTTAAGGGTATTTTCTCATACTTGGTAAAATAAGAAATACTATTTGCATATCCTTATCATAAAAATCTTTCGACAACCTAGAATCTATAAGGGTTATGCAAAGACAAGGCATATTGGGTAAGAATAGCTAGTTGTGAAGGTGAAGGTGAAGGGTTTTGTGAGGAGTGTATAATACATGGAGTGAGAGAGGGGATGAGAGGAGGTACATAATATGTGGAGTAAGAGAGGAGAGGAGAGAGGATATGTAATACATGGAGTGAAAGAGGAGAGGGTTTACCTATTGGGGATGAGGCACATAGTAATGTTTTGACTCTTTTGCTTATATTTTATTTTATTTTTTTTTAATTTCTATGAATATATAGTTCACCTTCATATGGTCTTACCAAAAAATAAATTTGTTGACCTTTGTATAGTCTTATTGGAAAGTCTTTTTTTAGCTATAATTTGTAGCAATTCAAGTTATTGTTAACAAGGAAAAATATTTCTAAGATCTCTTCTAAAGTCTAGAAAAATATTTGTAAATGTATTTAAATGTGAAGACAATAGCAAAGATAATAAATTGCACCTTGGATTTGGAATGGTAGAATTAGTTAGTTGCACATGCTGGAATGTTTTGTGCTTTGATACCAATTATTATGGATAAATGGGCGGCCCTTTCCAAAAAACAAATGCAATGCTTGGATTATTTTTCTTATCGGAAAAAAAATATGTTCGTTTGGTTGTAAAATTTATGAAATAAATTTGATAGTATTAAAATTAAGGACATTGAGAAGATAAATCATTTTTATGTTCAAGTATAAGGCATAGGCAAAACAATGAAGAGAGTATTTTAGAATAGATGATTTGTAAGAAAGTATTTAGATGTGTACCAATAAAATGCAATGTAGATATGATTGCAATAGTAAGAATAAAAGATATAACTAAAATGAATCTAGATTGGTTTATGGGATTATTATTACCCAATGAAAGTAGATTGGACAAAATATCAAAAAGTTAGAGTAATATTTTATAGTGAAAGCTGAAACAGTTAGTGAAAGAAACAACTATAATAGCCATCATGAGAGAAGGGTGGAGACATAAAATTATTTGAGAGGTGGAGGAAGAAGATGTGATGGTCATAGAATTGTAAGTTAAAAAAATATCAAATCTTATTATTCTAAAATATTTTATCACTTATAAATGGATTGTAAACTCAAGCAAAGTCATATGCAAGATAAGAATACATATTTTACCACAAATTAAGAAGAGGATTTTATATCTAGCATGTTTTTTTTTTTTTGCCTATGGTAGAAAATGCTAAATATAAAGTTTCATATCATGACTTTGATTCCACTAATCATATGATAGGCAATAAATTTCTATTTATCAAAATTGGTGAATCAATAAGGAAAAATCTAAATCTTAGAGATGATAAAGCATTTGAAGTTGTTTGTAAAGTTACAATGATTGTGCACAATAACCAATGTAGGAAAAACAATATTCAAAATACTTGGTTAGTACCTAGTCTATAACATAATCCTTTAGATATAGGTAATTTTTTGAGAAAAAATATATACTATTTTTATCAATGGAGCTTATAGAATCTATGATAAAACTAATGGTGTGTAATTAGTGGCAATACTTTCCATGATAGAAAATCAAATGTATATGATAAATATGCATCCAACACTCTTAAATTATTTGAAGATTATATTTGAAAATACTAACTAGTTATGACATAAGTGCTATGGTCATTTAAAGCTCCAAGGGATAACTTTGTTATATACAATGGGATAATTCAAAAATTATCCAAGATCATAGTTAAGGATGAAGTTTTCTCTTTTTTTACATTTGGAAAACAACATAGAGATAAATATCTAGCTAGAATTTCATGGTGAGCTTCATAACCATTACAAGTGGTTTATTAGATATATGTAGTTCTACACACACATGAAGTATTGGTAAGTCTTTTATATTCTAATATTTATAGATGATTATACAAGGAAGACTTGGATCTATCTTTTGAAAACTAAAAGTAAATAATTTAGATATTTTTTAAATTTCAATGGTTTGGCTAAAAAAAATATGCAATTTATTATAACTTTAAGGAATAAAAGAGGAGGAGAATACAATTCTAATTTTTTCAAAATAAATGATTCTAATAAATGAGTGATAAAATCATACTCTTGTTGAAATAAAAAGTTCAATGTTACAATCATATTTATAATAGTGTATATTCGTAATCATATCCCAACATTAACTATAAAAAAATGTATACTGGAAGAAGTATTATTTGGTGGAAGACCTAGTGTATCATATTTTAATGTCTTTGGTGTATTGGCATGCATACATATTCTAAATAATAAATGAAGGAAACTATATGTAAAAAGGGAAGAATATATTTTGTTGAATACTTTAAAAGAGTAAAGCATATATGTTATAGAATTCAAATTCTAAAATAGTTATTATATTGAGGGACTGTAATATTCCATGAATAAGGATACTAGGAAGATATGTAATACAAAAACACAATAATTATGGATATAGAATCTTATAATAGCATCATTCCTCCCTCTAGTACTTCTCATTCTAGCACCACTTGAAATGGTAGTTAAAGTTCACCACCAAATGGGTCCTCCTCAAATTCAACTTGAACATCAATTTCAAGTCCCCCAATGAAGACAAGATATCTCAAATAAATTTATGAGAGGACTAGCAATCAATAATATCTAACTATCAATTTAACCTTATATTCTCAATTTTAATTTTATCCAAGTTGTTATGAAGATGCATCAAACTAATATGTTTGGTGTAAATAAATGGAAGTACAAATGAGAGTAATTAAGAAGAATGAAACTTTGGAGCTAGTCGAGCTTCCAAAAGATGAATAATGATAGGAGTGAAGTGGATATGGAAGAATATGTACAACAATGAATGAATGATCGAAACACATAAGGAAAGGCTAGTCATCTAAGGGTATGTAGAAGAATATTGAATAGACTATGAGCTTTGACAAATCATAACAAGTGGAAAATTCCTCAACTAGATGCTAAGTCAATATTATTGAATGGGTTTGTTGAAGAAGATGTTTATTTTCAATAAAAACCAAGATTTAAATTTAAAGGGGAAGAATATTTTATCGATATATTGAAGAAACCACTATATGGATTGAACCAAACTCCTATATTTTGGTATGTAAGAATTGATAGTTATCTCCAATTACATGGATTAATTAGAAGTCAAAATAAATAAAATTTATATGTGCAAGAAGGAATTTGTTCAAATTTTATTTGTTTATATTTATATACATAATTTAATTTTTACTAGTAAGAGTTCCAACATGATAAAATAATTTAAGCACCTAATGACCAAAAAATGACTAATCTTGGATTATTATACTACTTTTTACATATGATGATCTATCAATCACATGATGGTATCAATCTATGTATTCCCAAACTATATTGAGGTTATTTTATAATGGACAAGTGCAAGAAGGTGGAATATTAGCCCTGGTATTAATGAAGATCATCACTTGGAATATTAGAGGACTCAAAGGGAGTCTTTCAAAACAAAATGAAATTAGAAGAATGATTTAAATAAATCATCCACATCTTGTTTTCCTTCAAGAAACAAAGATGTCAATGGAGGATATGGACTTAATTGCCAGTAAAATTTGGCCAGCTGGAAAAGTGGTTTCGCTTAGTTCCCAAGGGACTTTGGGTGGCATTGCTTGTCTTTGGGACCCAAAAGAGGTAGTTATTCACCATATGGTTGGAAGTTGAGGTTTTTTGCCTATAGCTATTCAAAGTAGACATTCCAACCAGATTATGCTCTATATTACTATTTATGCTCTGACTTCTTTGGAGGAAAAAGGAAGACAGTGGAAGGATATTACTCATATTATCTCTCATTTTCCTAAATCTTGGATCTTGATCGGAGGAGATTTCAATACCATCCTCTCTCTGGATGAGAAAATAGGGGGAAATAGAAATTTAAATATATTGCAAACCTTCATCTTGTGGATATCCAACCAGATAATGGCCTTATGACTTGGTCTAACAGAAGGCAAGGCTTAGCTTGTATAATGGAGAGATTGGATAGGTTTTTGCTCTCTAAAAATTTCTTAATCCATGGTCACATTCCTAAAGTGAAGAATATTAATAATTCTAGTTTGGATCATTGGCCAGTCATGGTGGAAATGTGGAAAACCAATGTGAGTTTCTCTCCTTTTCATTTTCAATTAATGTGGCTTAGAGACATTTCCTTCAGACCTCATGTGCAAAAATGGTGGAAGGAAGGTAAACCTAGGCATGGGACTAAGATGTTATGTTTTGCCAAAAGATTGCAATACATTAAATCCAAAATCAAGACTTGGAACTAGAAAGAGTTTGGGGATGTTCATAAAAAAAACATGAAGTTATTTCTCATCTTGAAAATTTGAATAAGAAAATTTGTTTAGATGGCCTCATAGAGAAGAGAATTGCAGATGAAATTAAATTCACAACTCAGTTAGAGGAATGGGAAAAAAGAGAAGAAATCTTATGGAAGCAAAAATCTAGAATTCAATGGCTCAAAGAAGGAGATCGAAACACAAATTTCTTCCACAAATATATTCTAGCTCGAAGATCTCACAACTTTATTTATTCCTTAAAATTAGATTATGGAGATGTTTTTTATACTTGGGATGGCATGAAATCTATTGTTGTTGATTACTTTTCCAATATTTTTGCTTCTACTCCTCTTGACTCAGCTTCACAACAAATTGTTCTTCAAGCAATCCATTCTCTTATCACTTCTAAGGAGAAATCTATTTTGACTACTCCTGTTACTATCAATGAGCTTCAACAAGTAGTTTTTAAAATGCAAAAATGGAAAACCCCAGGTCCTGATGGTTTTCCCATTGAGTTCTACCAAGAGTTCTGGGATATCCTTCATGTTGATTTATTAGAGGTGGTGGAAAAATTTAGGAAATCCAAAGAAATTTTGAATGTTATCAATAAAAATTATATTACTCTTGTTCCAAAAGCTCAAGAGGTTGATCATATCTCAGCTTTTAGACCTATTGCTTTATGTAATGTTCTTCTCAAAATCATTACTAAAATCATGGCAGAAAGGTTGAAGCCTCTTTTGCATAATATTATTTCCCCATAGCAAAGGGGTTATGTGGAAGGACGTCAAATAGTAGATGAGATAGTTCTTACTCAAGAAGCCATCCATTCCATGGATATGCAAAATTCTCCTTCCATATTCATTCGGTTAGACTTATCCAAAACTTATGACAAAGTGGATTGGCACTTCCTTATCAAAGTTTTGAGGCAATTTGGTTTTTCTAAGGATTGGATTGATTGGATTATGGGATGTATCTCTTTAGTTTCCTACTTAGTTCTTATCAATGGCAGGCCTTCTCAGTATTTCCCAGCTTCTAGAGGTATTAGGCAAGGTGACCCACTATCCCCTTATGTATTCATCATTCTTGTTGAATGCTTGGGTAGGACTATAACCAAAAAGAGGGAAAATAAAACCCTTGATGGAGTTACCATTGCTCATGGAGCTAGACCTATCTCTCATATTCAATTTTTGGATGACTCTACTCTTTTAGGTAAAGCTACAGTTAAGGAAGATTCTAATATTAAGAAAATCATTAGTTGTTTTTCTAAGGCTATCGGGCAATTGATCAATGAAGACAAATCTAAAGTTATTTTCTTTCATTGCTCTGCTAGACAAGAATCCATGGTATTGGATAAATTAAGATATAAGGAGACCTCTCTTCCAATCACTTATTTAGGTATTCCCATAAATATTCAAAGGAAAATAAATAAATATTGGAATTGGTTGTTGGACAAAGTCAAGAAGAAAATTGGAAAGTGGACCAACAAGTGGCTTTCTTCTGGGGGTAGAATCACCTTGGTAAAATCAGTCCTTCAAGCTATTCCTATTTATGTTTCTTTCGTTTTGAATATCCCAAAGGTTGTTCTTCAAGAATTGGATCAAATCAGTCATCGTTTCCTTTGGAGTGGTACTAAGGAGAAAAGAAAATGGGCCTTGGTGAAATGGGATACTTTATGTCTTCCTAAGAGTGAACGGGGGATAGTATTCCGGTCTTCAATTAATAACAACAAAGCTTTAGCTACTAAATTATATTGGAGAATGTTGCATAACCCCAATGCTCTTTGGGCCAATAATCTCTGTGTTAAATATGCTGAGAACAAAAGTCTTGAAGACCTTGTTCGCTATCAACTTCCTACCAAAGGTTCTCCCATTTTAGTAGTTCTTAAGATTGATGAGTATTTGACAAAGAAAAAATTATTTTGGATCATTCATAATGGTCAACATGCAAATTTTTTGCTAGATTATTGGGATGGTCACAAGCCTTTGATAACTCAGTTTCCCGATTGGATGCCTTGGATGGAGGATCTTCATCGAGCTAATTGGATAAAGGTGGCTAATTATTGTAGGTACCATAACGGTAATTCAAAGGTTGGTAGATATTGTATCCCTATTGATGACTAGCCTATTCAAATCCCAGAAAGGCAAAGACAAGATATCCAAGGCATCCTTCATATGAGATCCCTATCTTGGTGAGGAACAACACTACTAAGGGTGAGTATTCAATTGCTCAAGGTTATTTGACCTTATGCCATAATAATCCCAACCATTCTTCTAACATATTTTCTTGATTGTGGGCTCAAAATCTCTGGCCTAAGGTGAGGTTCTTTAATTGGCTTTTATTGCATCGTAGGGTGCTTAATGGTGATCAACTTATGAAGCATGGTTTTCATGGCCCTTTTAGATGTGAAATGTGTGAAGAGAATGTAGAAAATATCAACCATATTTTTATTGAGTGTACTTTAGCCTCTGAGCTATGGAGGAGAATGACCACTTTACTTGGCTTACAGTGGTCCATTTTTTTTACTTTTGAACAACTTTAGAGGGATTGGCCTAATCAAGAGGGTTTTGATCATTTTATTAGGTAGTTAGTTTGGATGGGTTCTACCATTATTCTTTGGAATATTTGGAATGAAAGGAACAACCAAATTTTTAATCAAGATAGGAAGGATATTCACTATATTTGGCAAAAGACCATAGACAACTTAGTTGAATCAGTCCATCAACTCCTTAATCATCCCCAAAACTCCCACCAAATATGGGATCAAGTGATACAAATATTGAAGATTAAATATTATAAGGGCAACCAACTTAAAGGGAATGTGAGTATTAGTAAGATGGATAGGACTAGAAATTGGCAACCTCCTCCTAAAGATTTTGGAAAAGTCAATACTGATGGAACCTCTACAGGGAACCCTAGAAAATCTAGTTTGGGAGGAATTGGTAGACTTTCAGATGGCTCCTTGGTTTTTAATTTTGCTAATAATTTGGGTATTATTTTCAATAAACTTGATTAAGGGTATGGTATCCTTAGAGGTCTTTAGGAGGCTACTAAGGTTTGATGGGAAAAGGTTTTAGTTGAGTTTGACTCTCAACTTATGAGTAATTTCTTGAAGACTTCTTCTAAGAATCATAAGGTGGATTGGAGAATAAAAAGAATTATTGAGAAGATTATGTTAATCCGGATGGGATTTTTGAAAGTTGATTACAATCATGTGGTTAGAGATCAAAACAAGAGTGTTGATGCTTTAGCTAATTGGGATTTGGACAAAGGTGATCTTACTTGTTATGGCCACCCTCCTATATGGTGGGCTTCTGATGTAGGAGCATCCAACGAAAGGCAAAATACCACAAAGTAGAAAAAGTGTCGCGATATCGCGACATGTCGGCAAAGAAGAAAAAGTGTCACGATATTGTGACATGTCGCATTTTCATGACGTAAAGACGAGAGAAGGCGAGAGAGAGAAAAGTGTCATGATATCGTGACATGTCGCATTTTCGTGACCAAAAGATGAGAGAAGGTGAGAGAAATAAAATTGTCGTGATATCGCGACATGTCACATTTTCACGACTAGAAGACGAGAGAAGGCGCAAGAGAGAAAAGTGTCACGATATCGCGACATGTCACATTTTCACGACCAAAAGACGAGAGAAGGCGCAAGAGAGAAAAGTGTCATGATATCGTGACATGTCACATTTTCACGACCAGACAACGAGAAAAGGCAGAAGAGAGGAAAATGTTGCGATATCGTGACATGTCGCATTTTCGTGACCAGAAGATGAGAGAAGGCACAAGAGAGAAAAGTGTCACGATATTGCGACATGTCGCATTTTCATGACCAAAGGACGAGAGAAGGCGCAAGGGAGAAAAAGTGTCATGATATCGTGACATGTCGCATTTTCATGACCAAAGGACGAGAGAAGGTGCAAGGGAGGAAAAGTGTCGTGATATCGCGACATGTCGCATTTTCATGACCAAAAGACGAGAGAAGGCACATGAGAGAAAAAGTGTCACGATATCGTGACATGTCACATTATTGCAACTACAAGAGAAGAGAAAGAGGAAGAAGGAAAAAGTGTCACGATATCGCGACATGTTGGCAAAGAAGGAAAAAGTGTCGCGATATCGTGACATGTTGGCAAAGAAGAAAAAGTGTCACGATATCGTGACATATCGCATTTTCGTGACCAAACAAAAGAAAAAAAATGCGGACGGTTACAGGGGACGTTATAGAGGAAATTATCGAGCGGTGGGTATACCGAGCGTCATCATTGGTTGATAGGTGGACAAAGTCTATAGTGGTAGCACTGGACAAGCACGTGGCACCAAGGTGAAATGAAAGTAGATGAAGATCAAGAGTCGAAAAGAAAGACGTTTTGAAAGCCAAGATAATGAGGAGGCACGGGAAATGAAACGAAGGGTCAAAAAAGGGAAATGAACAGTCACGCTAGAGATTTTAAAATGGGAAGTGAAGGCATGTACAAGGGGTCGAAAAACTACTGCGATAGAGTTGCAGACGTGAAGGCAAAAGGAGAGGGCCATTCTGGACCTGTTTGGGCTATTTTTCTTCCAGGGTTGGAAATGTTGTAATATAAAAAGAAATAAACTATCTTTCGGAATAAAGGAGTTTATTTGGTAGATTGTTGCCATTTTTGTAAATCTTTCCAAGTTTAATGAATGATAATTATGAATTTGGCATGAGCGATTTTTGCGCCCCATCAAGTGGTATGTGTCGCGATATCGTGACATGTCGCGATATCGTGACTACAAGAGAAGAGAAAGAGGAAGAAGGAAAAAGTGTCGCGATATCGTGACATGTTGGCAAAGAAGAAAAAGTGTCGCGATATCATGACATGTCACATTTTCGTGACCAAACAAAAGAAAAAAAAGGCAGGCGATTACAAGGGCCGTTATAGAGGAAATTATCGAGCGATGGGTATACCGAGCGTCATCATTGGTTGACAGGTGGATAGAGTCTATAGTGGCAGCATTGGACAAGCACGTGGCACCAAGGTGCAATGAAAGCAGATGAAGATCAAGAGTCAAAAAGAAAGACATTTTGAAAGCCAAGACAACAAAGAGGCATGGGAAATGAAACGAAGGGTCAAAAAAGGGAAACAGAGAGTCACGCCAGAGATTTTAAAAGGGGAAGCAAAGGCATGCACAAGGGGTCAAAAAACTACTGCGATAATGTTGCAGACGTGAAGGCAAAAGGAGAGGGCCATTCTAGACCTGTTTGGGCTATTTTTCTTCCAGGGTTGGAAATGCTATAATATAAAAATAAATAAACTATCTTTCGGAATAAAGGAGTTTATTTGGCAGATTGCTGCCATTTTTGTAAATTTTTCCAAGTTTAATGAATGAGAATTGAGAATTTGGTGTGAGCAATTTTGGCTCCCCATCAAGTGGTATCAGAGTAGGAGTTCCTAAGTGTGTGAGAAGATCGCCAAAAGTGAGGCAGTTTACACCAGGATCTATGGAAGAGCGGGAGTTCCTGAGTGTGTGAGTAGATCACCAAAAGTGAGGCAGTTTGCTCTAGGATTTATGGAAGAGCAAAAGTTCTTGAGTGTGTGAGCAGATCATCGAAAGTGAGGCAATTTGCACCAAGATCTATGGAAGAGTGGAAGTTCCTAAGTGTGTGAGCAGATCATTGAAAGTGAGGTAGTTTGCACAAGGATCTATGGAAGAGCGAAAGTTCCTAAGTGTGTGAGAAGATCACCGAAAGTGAGGCAGTTTGCACCAGGATTTGTGGAAGAGCGAAAGTTCTTGAGTGTGTGAGTAGATCACCGAAAGTGAGGCAGTTTGCACTAGGATCTGTGGAAGAGCTTAGGGTTCTTGAGTGTGTGAGCAGATCACCGAAAGTGAGGTAGTTTGCACCAATATTTGTGGTCAAGGTTTGTGAGAAGAGAGTGAGGAATAATGCCTCCATGAAGAAACCATGGTGGTGGGAGAAATGTGGTACCTGAAGAAGATTTCAAAGCTTTGCAGAGGCAAGTAAAAGCCCTGCAAGAGGAGTTGTGAAGAGTAGTCCAAGGAATGCTTCTGAGTTGAGAACGATGGATAAAGGAGAAAAGAGCAGTGCTGAGGATGAAGATTTTGGAAGTATTGAGATGTTGAAAAAAGGGGTGACATAACAGTATAGAAGTGAAGGTCACTTCTCAATCCACCTCGGTTGTCTGATGCAGGAGCATCCAATGAAAGGCAAAATATCGCAAAGTAGAAAAAGTGTCGTGATATCGCGACATGTCGGCAAAGAAGAAAAAGTGTCGCGATATCGCGACATGTCGTATTTTCATGACGTAAAGACGAGAGAAGGCGAGAGAGAGAAAAGTGTCATGATATCGTGACATGTCACATTTTCGTGACCAGAAGACGAGAGAAGGCGAGAGAAAGAAAAGTGTCACGATATCACGACATGTCGCATTTTTGTGACTAGAAGATGAGAGAAGGTGCAAGAGAGAAAAGTGTCACGATATCGTGACATGTCACATTTTCATGACTAGAAGACGAGAGAAGGCACAAGAGAGAAAAGTGTCACGATATCGCGACATGTCACATTTTCACGACCAGAAAATGAGAGAAGGCACAAGAGAGGAAAATGTTGCGATATCGCGACATGTCGCATTTTCACGACCAGAAGACGAGAGAAGGCACAAGAGAGAAAAGTGTCACGATATCGACATGTCACATTTTCGTGACCAAAGGACGAGAGAAGACGCAAGGGAGAAAATGTGTCGCGATATCGTGACATGTCGCATTTTCATGACCAAAGGACGAGAGAAGGCGCAAGGGAGGAAAAGTGTCATGATATCATGACATGTCGCATTTTCATGACCAAAATACGAGAGAAGGCACAGGAGAGAAAAAGTGTCGCGATATCACGACATGTCGCATTATCGTGACTAAAAGAGAAGAGGAAGAGCAAGAGGGAAAAGGTGTCGCGATATCGCGACATGTCACATTATCGCGACTACAAGAGAAGAGAAAGAGGAAGAAGGAAAAAGTGTCACGATATAGTGACATGTTGGCAAAGAAGAAAAAGTGTCGCAATATCGCGACATGTCGTACTTTTGTGACCAAACAAAAGAAGAAAAAGGCAGGCGATTACAGGGGTCGTTATAGAGGAAATTATCAAGCGGTGGGTATACTGAGCGTCATCATTGGTTGATAGGTGGACAGAGTCTACAGTGGCAGCACTGGACAAGCACATGGCACCAAGGTGCAATGAAAGCAAACGAAGATCAAGAGTCGAAAAGAAAGACATTTCAAAATCCAAGACAACGAGGAGGCACGGGAAATGAAACAAAGGGTCAAAAAAGGGAAATGGAGAGTCATGCCAGATATTTTAAAAGGGGAAGCGAAGGCATGCACAAGGGGTTGGAAAACTACTGCGACAGAGTTGTAGACATGAAGGCAAAAGGAGAGGGCCATTCTGGACCTATTTGGGCTATTTTTCTTCCAAGGTTGGAAATGTTGTAATATAAAAAAAAATAAACTATCTTTCGAAATAAAGGAGTTTATTTGGTAGATTGTTGCCATTTTTGTAAATCTTTCCAAGTTTAATGAATGAGAATTGAGAATTTTGCGTGAGCGATTTTGGCTCCCAATCAGCTTCTCAAATTAGGGAAGCTCTTCTTTCTTTCATTTCTTTGGATGGCTCCACTTCTGAAGGTACCTAGTTTCTTCTTGTATTTTTTTTTTTTTTGCTTCTCTTTGGTTCATTCAGGTTTTTTTTAGTTCCCTAGCTCATTCTATTCTTTATTTTGTTTCCTCTGTTGATTTTTGCCTTAATAGTCTTCTGGTCTAGATAGGTTATTGTTTTGTTCAATTTTTTTTTTTTTTTTTTTTTTAGTTTTTTAAGGTGGGTGGGTTCTTTTGTTTTGTTTTGTTTTTGTGTTCTTTGTGTTGTTTTTTGTTGTTCTTGTGTTTTTGTTGTTTTTTTTATGTTGTTTGTTATTGTTCTTGTGTTTTTTTCGTCTTATTCTTGGGTTTATATTTGTTTGTGTTATTTCATGTTTTTATGTGTGAGTGTTTTCTATGTTTTTTGTTTATGTTTATTATCTATTTTTGGTTGTTTTTTATTTTTTATTTTATTTTACTTTTTTAAATTTTTTAGGTTTTGGTTGTGTTTATTTTTCATGTTTTTTTTGGGTTATGTCTTTGTAGTGTTCTATTGTTTTTGTCTTGTTTGTGTTTTGTTATGTGGTTCTTATGTTTTTCTATGTGGTTTGTGTTGTGGTTTATTTTATCCTATTGTGCATGTTTGGTTGTCCTTTTGTTTTTGACACACTCAAGGAGCATGTTTTTTATTTTATTTTATTATTTTTGTTGTTATTTACTTATTTTTAAATTGGTTTTTTGTGTTTGTTTGCTCCTTGAGTATGTCAAAGGTGGTAGGCCAAGTTCGATTCCTGGGTGTTTTTGGTGGAATGGATACCCTTGCCTCCTTGGGTCTTACCCGAAAGTGGCATCCCTTTTGGGATGTTTTCCAAAAATTAAAAAAAAAAAGTGCAAGAAGGTGGAAATCCCTAAGGCACAAGATGAATAATTTAACAAAGAATATGAGAGAAGGATTATTGGTAGTACAATGTATCTTATAGGTACTAGGTCAAATTTAACTTTTGCAATAAATCTTGTTTCCAAATTTATGTCAAGTCCACATGAACATATATGAAAGTAGTAAAAAGTACTCTTTGATATATCAATGGAACAATGAATCATGGTATTAACTACTAAATAGGTAAAAGTTTAGAGCTCATTTGATATTCATTTTCAAACTACTCTAGTTCAATAGATGGTCAAAAAATCAATTTTGAAATATCACATTAATCTTTGGTAATTTTATTGAAGAATCAATAAAGAGTATTTATTTTCACAATAGAGGTTACATATATAACATCTAAGTCATCATGTAGTGAAGCAATATGGCTACAAGGAGTTTTGGATGGGTTATAAGAAGAGATTGCCAAAAATATTATTTTTGTATAGAAATTAAGCACATTGATAGTCATTGTCATTTTAATTTTAGATTTAATTAAGGATGGATAATCAATTGATAAATATTTGTACAAAAGCACTACTAGGAGAAAACAATTATTTCACTTCATATAAAACAAGGAGTTGGACCATAAATTTTTAAGGGGAAGAATTTTAAAAATGTGTTAAAATAGTATATGTTATCAAATGGCATTAGAGGAGGTATTAATGTGGAACAAAATTCCTCATGGGAATGTGCCACAACAAGTTTAATTTCTCAAATTTTGAGGATGAAACCTAGGTTTAAATCTTGCTAAGTGATGCATGGATACTAGCCAAGTTACATTATGTGGTGATGAGTAATATAGGTGGGACCCATGTTAATCCTATATTACCAATTTTAAAAAAATTGGTGTAAGTTGTTTATATTTAATTTTATAACGAAGAAAGAGAAAAGACAATACTTGTAAAAATTAGAAAAACAAGATAATAATAAAAAAAAAGGGGAACCAAATATAAAAAAATCTTATTGTTCTTACCATGAAGGATGCCTATATATTGGGTGTTAGGCACCGATTGTAATTTGATTCAATGCATATCATTAAATTAAAGGATTTGTACTTAGTGAAAAGGAGTTGGAATTCAAATTGGAATTTTAGGTGTTTGCTCAACAATTTTTATTTTTAAGTGTGTTTTTTTAGAAATTTATTTTATTAAGTTGTAGTAAATTATAGCATAGTTTCTTTATCATATGAATTATAACTTCTCTCCTCCTAATTACATTATTCATAACTCTAAAACATGAACAATAAATGGGATAAATATTTAAATAATATTAGGAACAAATACTTAGTGAATTATTCAACATTGTTAACAAGATTAATTTAATTAATAAAAAATAATTTAAAAAGAAGTTAGTATGTCTTTGATACATGTGTGAGATGAAGAATCTAAAGAAGTATGGGAACAAAATAAATAATTTAGTTTTTTAATTTATGAAGATATCACATAGTTTTTCAATGATTTTACATAGATTTTTACGAGAGATCTTGGTATCTAATGAGGTTTGAACCTTGGATATCCCAAAAAGAGGCCAAAGTCCTTACCATTGTAGTAAGCTTACAACTTTAATATCACATTTGTATTTCTAACGAATTTACATAAATTTTTAATGAGGGGTTCCAATCCCCTCATACTGAATGGGTTTTGAACCTTGGGCCTCTCAAAGAGAAGCCAAAACCAATCCCCTCAAAATGAGTGCGTTTTGAACCTTGGAACTCTTAAAAAGAGGCCAAAACCCTTACTAATATAGTAATCTTACAACTATATGAAGATATCACATAGTTTTTTTTTTTTTTGAGTAATACTTCTTATACACATCCACCATGGAGATTGAACCCGGGTCACATCACCAATAATGCAAGTGCCATACTTATTCACGAGGACAAGGGAATGAAGATATCACATAGTTATAATTACATGTAATAATATTTTTGGTATAGTCAAATGCCTATTTAAAATAAATAAAACCACCAAAAAAACCAAAAAAAAAAAAAAAAAAAAAAAAAAAAAAAAAAAAAAAAAAAAAAAAAAAAACAATCAAAAGGAAGGCTAAGTTTTTATGAAATTTAACCCTACAATTACTCCTTTGTTCTAGCCATTTAGTACTTTTACACAAATTAGTTAAAAATGGCGAATCATTAACCAATAAGAAATGGGTTCATTATTTTCACATGAGATTATCCAATTACAGATGTACATGTCTATTTTTATAAGTTCTTAATTGTATTCTTTTATAACAATCTTTATTTTTTTTATTTTAAATTTTTAAAAAAATATTAAATAAATATATTTTATATATAAAAAAAATTATCATAAATAATATTAAATAATCATTATAGACCATAATACACTCTAATAATATTGGATTAAATTGATACAAATTATACGATTTAAAATTATTTTATAAATATAGTTGCAATATTATTGTAGTGGTAAGAATTTTGGATTTTCTTTGAAACGTTCAAGTTTCAAACCCCACTCGGTATGAGGGGACCAAAACCCCTCATAAAAACCTATATAAAATCATTGGAAAAAATAAATGATTTAATTGATAAAATTAATAGGTAGTTAAATTTTTAAATTATTAAAAATATATCTATATTTTTAGATAACAACCTTTAATAAAAAAAACATAAGAACAAAATTACATTGCACTAGAATAAGACACATCCCAACCGAAAACAATGAAAGCACATGATTACAAGAGAAGAGGAAGAAACATCTTTAAAATACATCAAGGTTAAATTTTTTTATGTTAGGGAGAGGAGTCTCAGGTTCCAATCCCACGGGACGTGTCCATGCATAGCAGTAGCCCGATCCGTCTCCTCTGCATGTTGCACTGATCAGTCGGTGATCTGTTTCCGGATGGTCCCCTTCATGCCACTTGTTAAACCTACTGACTAAAGATGGTGGGAACCCTTGGGTCGGGCGGTCTACATCTCACGCCTCACGTCGGGTTACCATTAATGAGAAGGTGAGTGTGTTGGAAGCCTTTAGTGATAGTTTGAAGCCTGTCAACTTCATTAATAATAACTAAAAATTGTGATTATAACCAATACATCTAACCAAACAAAATAAATTTATGTTACCACTATTGATTTGTTTTTCTTGATGTTCCAACCTCAATTTTAAGACTATGTTACCGCTATTGATTTGTTTTTCATGATGTTCCAACCTCATTTTTAAGACTCGTTTGGAAGGAGTTGTGTTTATATTAGCCAACAATACTGGAGGGACGAGGTCATAAGAATAGGATCTCAACAGAGGCAAAACAAAAATCAATGCTAACGCACCAAATGTTTTATCCATTGACGTTGCCAGCTATAGAAATGTGAATTGGCTCTTTAGTAAGAAAAAGCATCATGAACCTTTAGAAAAAGCAATCTAAACGATTAAGTTTATACAAAGAAACGAACGAAAAAAACACACGTGAAGCCTCTGTTCTGCCGACTAAAGCTGAGCGAATACAGGAGAAAGAAACAGATAAATAATGCTACGCAAACAGAGTCGTAAAACAAACTAGGCAAGAAGTTTTAGGTGGCACGGGGCACCTGTGAGGGTATGTGTGCTGCGACCAAGATTATATGGAACTCATCCACGAATTGATTGATCCATTCTTCTCAATAGATGACGGAAATGAAGTACCCAGAAAAGGAGCTCGTAATCTATCCAAGCTTGAATGTTTTGTCCGCTGTCCTGATCCAGCTCTCGGAACACATTGAAGCCAAGCAAAACTGCGAGTATGGCAGACATGTCTGCCACGAATTTGTTTATGTAAGAACTTTTGCAGGTGAGAAGCCAATATCAAGTTTTTCTCAGAATTCCTTTCTTCCTAATTGTTTGAAACAATAAGGAACATGTAAACCCCAATATGAATCCCAACAGAAGGATAAGGAAATAAAAATCGATTGGCTTGAAAATGAGCAGTGTATCAGTCACTTACATTACTAAAAGCATTTGGGAAATTAAGTGAGAGTCATCATATAATATCTTCTTGTTATGTTCGTTACTTTGAAATCTTTTATTTTTTCTAACTTAAATTAAATATGGTAAAGAAAAATATACCGGAAGCTTGTAACATCAGAACATGTTGTGCAATAAAACTAAACTTAGTTTCTTATCTCGGTAACCAAATATATACGACAGTAATATTTTACTTAAAAGCTTGGAGCAGCGGATCATCGAATCAAATACAAGTGGAATTTTTTTAAAACTATGTACACTATAAATTTTTACACGTGTAGTTTCGGACAACCAGTTACCTATTCGTCAGTCCACCTCCTTGATAGATATAGTCATCGAGTTATCAGTAATTATGTTATTATTAATGCGCTTTTAAAAAGAAATGGACCATGTTTCAACTGACATGAAAAACTTTAATTTTGAAGCAGCAAACCAGGGTAGATTTTTAATTGTCAATTAAAGGCAAATTTTTCAAAGCACATGAAAAACAGCTATAACTTTTTGAAGCCCATCACCCTTATGTAGAACGTTTTCATTTATTGATTTGGTCAATCAAGTATATTCTGCCGATACATTATACGTATACATTCAATTAAAACTATTATCTATAACATTCGGTGTGTATATTTTTCAAATTTTTATTGTAATTTTGCCTCCTTTGAAATAGTTGTAATGAGTTTTAAAATCCTTTTCAAACTTTTACTATTTAATAATAAAAAATATATAAATTAGATTAAAGTATGCTTTTGGTTAAACTTACAGTATGAAAGTCACCCTAACCACGAAGGCTGTTGCTAATTTGAAAATTAGCACAAAACATACATTGACGATTTCGTACCTAGATCCGTGTACAGCTGGAAATCCAGTGGGAGAAACATGGTCACATAAAACAAAGTGCAGTGTCCAATGTCCGCCATAATTACCACAGAATCAGTCAAACATGAGGTTGAAGGCACTTAAGTCAATATATAACAGACACGAAATGTCCATCTAGTCAAACATTAGGATGACGGTAATTGTCATCTAACAAATCCAAGATTCAAGTCAATATAAACAGACACGAGATGCCCATCTAGTCAAATATGAGGTTGACGGCAATCGTCATTCAAGTCAGTATAAACAGACACGAGATGCCTATCTAGTCAAACATGAGGATGACGGCAATCGTCATTTAACAAGTCTAACATTCACCAAATGTATTTCATCAACCAATTGCCGTCATCCTCAGAATTTTAATGCCGAGTAAATAATAATTAAGTGGAATAGGTTTGATAAATTTAAAATTTAAATTTTTGATTTATCAATTACTAAAAATAGTATGATTATAACAAATTTTGTTATATAAAAAAAAATTAATATATATATTTTAATACTACTTATACACATCAAAAAAAATTAATATTTGTTAAAATTAAACTCTAACAAACAATATGTATAATAGGTTCTCATAGAGCCAGAGCCAGTCAAGCATGACGTTCAAAGATAGCTAATTCAAAGAAATAGAGCCAGAGCCAGTCAAGCATGACGTTCAAAGATAGCTAATTCAAAGAAATGATGCTATCAAAGTAGATCAACTTGGCATTTGAATAATTATGTATATAGTCAAAATGTGATTATCGATATGTAGCCGTGTGGCTTTCTTTTCACCAATTTATTTCGAGGTTATAATACATGTTTGCAGTGTGCCTGTAATCAACTTCTCTATGTACGCCCAAAAATGATATTAGTTTTAATTTTTATGTTAGCTTGAAATAGGTTTGAGGCGTAAGAATCTTTACTTTTATTAATAAATTTATTTGTATACTTTTAATTGTTTAAATTTAAAATTACTAAATTTATTTTTATACTTTTAATTGTTTAAATTTTAAAATAATTTTTTTATAGTGTATTTTATTTAATGTGTTGTCCATAACACTAGCCAAAAAGTTGAATTATTAAGAAATAATTTATTTTATGATAATTTTGTATTTTATAAAAAATACATTGAACTATATTTGCTAGAGTTATATAGTTTTTACATGATATTAATTATTATTTTAGTATCTTAAATCATACTTTGGATTTAATATACTTATTATAATTTGTATGGATCAAAATAAATTTTATTAGTCAAATTTACTAGCATAAAACATCAAGATCTTTGATACTGTAGTTAATGTTGTTAGATTTCATGATGCTTTTCAGAAATGAAATGAATCATGATATTCACCATAAATTGTATACAAGGAAATACATAATATCATAAATTGTATACAAGGAAATACATGAACGAAATAGAAATATCAAATAGACAAAAGAGAATAAAATACGAGTGGATGCCTGTGGGCACCCTATAATAGCACTTCATATAACAATCTAATAAAATGAATAAGTGGTTAGGAGGGATTCACCCAGAGCACCAGGTGGTCCTTGAATACGTGCCTCTTAACGACTTCAAAAATCGTGCTTGGAGTTTGACCACTTGAATGTCTCAAAAACCGCATTAGGTACCATTGACAAACCTGCGAAACCAAAAGCAAACATTTAGCTAAGTTAAAAATATATTTTGTGTTTTTGTGTGTGAGTGTTTTCTATGTTTTTTTTTTTTTTTTTGTTTATTGTCTGTTATTGGTTTTTTTAATTTTTAGATTTTGGTTGTTTTTATTTTTCATGTTCTTGTTGGTTATGAATTTGTAGTGTTCTGTTATTTTTGTCATGTTTGTGTTTTGTTTTGTTGTTTTTGTGGTTTTTTTATGTGGTTCGTGATGTGTTTTTTTATCTTATTGTGTGTGTTTGGTTGTGCTTTATTTTTTTGACACATTGAAGGAGCATGTTTTTTATTTATTTTATTATTTTTATTTATTTATTTATTTTAATCTTATTGTGTGTTTGTTTGCTCTTGAAGTATGTCAAAGGTGGTAGGCAAGGTTCGAGTCATGGGTGATTTTGGTAGAATGGATACCCCTGCCTCTTTGGGTCTTATCCGAAAGTGCCATCCTTTTTAGGATGTTTTCCACAAAAATAATAAATAAATAAGTGGTTAGGAGGTATTTAGAGTATATATTATAATTGCATATTACATTAATGAAGGTTCAAATAGGGATCATGTTTAAGTCAAATTACTAAACCCTTAGTAAATTTTTGGTTAAGGTTTACCAACTAAGTGGTTTAACCAAACCTACACCAAGGGCTAAGTTTATGACTACATTTAATTTTTAAGAAAGTCTAGTTATAGGGCTATAATATTATAAATACCCAATCTCTTTTTAAAAAATCTCACTTATATCTACATCAATTAGTTTATTCATCATCATGTTTTAAGCCATTGCTAGTTACCCTTAAGAGATCAATGTATGGCCTCTTAATTTCTAAGAGTAGAATAAATAATGTCTACATAGGAACTACCCTGAATATATGAGGTAAGAATTTATGGTGGTTGATCATATACAACTTCATATAGAGC
Source organism: Wollemia nobilis (assembly GCA_028583015.1). Classification (NCBI taxonomy): domain Eukaryota; kingdom Viridiplantae; phylum Streptophyta; class Pinopsida; order Araucariales; family Araucariaceae; genus Wollemia; species Wollemia nobilis. The sequence continues at coordinate 3,042,163 of JAQPPZ010001591.1, forward strand.
CATCATGGTTATTATACCATAAGTGATATGGTATCCATTTGTTCCATCATGCTTATTGAAGCAAAGAAACAAAGGCAAGCTTCCAAGCACTTATTGATAATTCTAGTTTGGTTGTTCATTTGGGGGTGGTATGTCAAGGTCATATTTAGTGGGCTTCCTTGTAACTTGAAGATTTTCTTCCAAAAATTATTAATGAATGTGGGGTCATGATCATAGACTATAGAGGATGGCATTAAATAGACTTAAAAAATATGGTCAATTAATATTTGTAAAATGGTAGAGATTGTGTATGGATGTATAAGAGAAAAATATGAGTGTACGTTAACAAATGATCTACAACAACTGAAATAATTGATTTAGGTAATCTCCCAATAAAAACCATGGAAATGTAGGTCCATGTTACTATTGGAATGGGTAATATTTCAAATGTGTATAAAGTAGGATTGTGTCCCCTTTGTGATGTTGACAAATATCATATTCTTGAATAACCCATTTAATATCATGTTTCATACCATCCAAGAACAAGTTATTTTTTTGTGTGTTGATAAGTTTATAAAAATATAGAATGTCTAGCTAAATATGTCAAATGTAATTCATGGAGAGTTTACAACAATGACAAACCATCACTTTTCATAGAAGGTTTTTCCATCCCAAGAATAAGTTAATTCTATGCTAAAGTGTGTGGATGATATTTAAATTCAATATTGCATGTTGGGATCCTTTTTCCATTCTTGTTCAATGTTATTTGATCACTCAAGACATGGTACATGTAGTATACACAATGTAGCATGGCCATCAAACTTGTGTAATAGGTCATTGACTACAACATTGTATTTTACCCTTTTATAAAGTATTTCATAATCATTGTAGACACCTAAAATGTCACATTATTCCTTGTGCAATGCTAATGGCTAGTTAATTTACAAAAGCCCTTAAATTTTCTTAGTTTACCTCAAAATATTATTCATCCTCTTTAGCCCCTTTAGCTACTTAAACCTCCTTCTACACTTAGTCCCTAGTCACCATGTGACCACCCATTTAACCTGGATTAGGGTCACCTCACCCTAGTCTACCCTTTGAATAAGCCTAGCCTCCACCTTACCATAGCCTACTCTATGCCCTACTTTCCACATTCCCACACCCATTAAATGCCTTAAATACCATGAAGACTATATCCACTTAAGGTATTTATGATATGGATGACATTGCATCCATATGCCATAATGAAGGTGAGGATTTTCTTCACCACCATTCATTTATGAAGCATGATGGACCCATACACATTTAATGCATGTGGGTGGATGAGGATTTTCCTCCACCCAAGGGCATTGATTATGCATGGTGAGCCCTTCCACCTCATAGGACACCTCACCATCCCTCTAAATTTGGCCAATTTCCATAAATAGGAAGCCATTTCCTTCATTTAAAAGAAACATAATTGCTTATCAAAACTCTACCAAAAATACTCTAGCCCCCATTGCATTCAAACCCTCTTTGGTGTGAACCCACATGGATGCTATTATGTGCCCTTTTTTGTGTCTTCTTATTTTGTAAAATTTCTTGCAAGTGTGGACTCAAATGACCATCAGACTAGAGTAGGAGCTTCTAGAGAGCTAGAAGAACCTTCCCTCCAAAGGAAAATTTCTATTTGACCGACATAGAGTTGACCACAAGGATAGGTATGATTGTAATAAAAACCATACATAAGGGTAAAGTTCCCTCCAAGAACATGTTCCAATTAGTTGCAAACCAAAAATTAAAAAAGTAGACTTAATAATCACTATCCTTGACTATTTTTATCTTATTCCAGTTTTGGTGTCATGCAATAGATTATATTTTCATTTGTTTCATCTCTTATTAATTATGATCTAATCAAGATAGGTCCATAGATGTTAAAAATTCCTTGTTTTGGATTACGTAGGTTTAGAGGTTTTATTCAACCAATGATGGTGCAATACTGATAAACCCACCCTCTTGAGGTGGTCAAAGAAAACTTTGGTATTATAAACTTTACTAAAATAGGGCTCCATCATTGGGAGACCCTAATTGTAGTCCAAGGGGTAAAATTTATAAAAAGAAATTAATTTGTAACACTCATTTTATATCAATGAAATGGAACACTTTCTTAACACATTTTGGTGATCACTGTGCATTGACATACCTTTTAGATTTTACTCATTCATCCTTAGTTGATTTCTAGGGGTCTAAAAAACAAAACATTTTAAAAAAACTTAAAGTCATACACAAAATAAAATAAAAATATTTATGTTCTTATGCAATCTCAAACACATCAACACACAATCATACTTAAAATTCTTACACTTAAATTATTTGTTGTATGTTAAATTCTTTGCTAGATTAGTGATATTTTTAGCAAAAACCAACCAAAATTAGCAAAACCAAAATAAAATCGATCAAAAGATACTCCTTGTCTATTTTTCCCATCACCCCAACAATGGTAACCTATTTTTGATAGGAATCATATAGATAGATATTATTACAAGCATAACCATACAAACAAGTATAGTTGCACTCATAATCATACAAACAAGTAATATTTTAGCAAAAATTATACAAAGAGGTACAATTCTTGTTAGAATCAAGATACAATCCTCTTTCATAGCCATATACCCATCCTACACCCTTTCCCCATGGTTTTTACCTAAATTCAAGCTTGAGAGCAAGAGTGCTTAGCTATGGAAGCTTCTAGGGTAACCCCTCCTCCTTCAACCAACCCATTTGGGCACTCAGAGGAAGCAACCTCCACTTCACCCCAAAATATATTTACCCCTTCTCATAGTCAATACGTGAGTGACCTATTACAACTTGGACATTTATATTATGAAAAAGGTCTAACACAACAAGCTACTCATAATGTACCACCTAAGAGTCCATGCGAGAGGATCCCTTGGCTCAAATTCTACCTACATGTTTTATATTTTGAGCCATGTAATTTCATGTCTTCCACCTCCTATTCCAATAATTATTTGCCTTCTTCTCCCCATTTTTAGCATCCCTCTTGACACATCATTCATGGCAAAACTCACCTCAAGCTACATTATCCCCTCTTCATATTCGTCATCGTAACTATTCTCTTTTTCTTAGGTCTCGAATGAACCTAACACTACATCCCAAACCATGGGTATAGTATCAACCACTCTCATTCATCCTAAACCTTATGAAACATCTTCTTCTACTCTTGCTTCTTCATCAAAAATCCTTCTCAAATGCCATTCTAATTTGCCTTTGTTGATTCTCATCCCTTTCCTAATCCACCTTTTGGGAGTGCATATTATTTTGCTTCTTCTTATCCTCCTTTAGTAACATTCTATCCTCATACTCCCCTCCATTAGTTCAATCAGTCTAATATCACTCCTTTCTCAAATTTCCTTCCTTCTAATCCTCCTTCTACTGGTATGCAAGTTGTTGCTTCTTCTCTCCATCAAACTTATTTTTCTTATTATTTCACTCTTCCTTCACCTCATTTTTAGCAACCTTCTTCTAATCCTCAATATTATTTCAATTCTCAAGCTTCATCCAATCCCCAATATCCCTCTTATCTCCATGAAGCAGATTTGCATTAACCAAATCACACACAATCCATAGAAACAGAGAAAAATGCCAAAGTTTTTTGATACTCCTTGCTGAGGAGAATGGAGCTTACAAAGACCAATACCATACAAATTCAAAATTCTCCCCCAAATACCTTGTTTTCCCTTTTCTTGCCTAGAATAATCTATTTGAAATTTGAATTTTAGGGGTAAAATTCCTGAGGTCATAACTCATCGCTCGTTGCTCGAAACAACTATTGGCGCATGTTTTCAGAAATCTCTTGAAGGGGTTTGTGGTCTGGTATTGTGTACACACATAATACCGCCATATTTCAGCACTTAAAAAGGCCTCTAAGCCCTTCAAAATTGACCTCCAAGTTTTACTAGAAGTATTTTCACTAGTTTTGATAGGGTAGGAGACCTTAAAATTTACATAACTCCCAAACCACTCAGGATATTGGGATGATTATTTTGACGTTGGGTATATTTCTCCATATTATAAAGAACTAAAAAAACTTTTGAAAAAAATGAAACAAATAAAAAATTGGGTGATGCAAGATCACTCTTACATCGCTGGATGCTGCTACATCAGACACCCAAGGTAAATTGAGAAGTGACATTCACCTCTTTGGTGTTGGAGAAAAACCAAGTGGTCAACCTCTGTCTTTGACAACTAAGATGAATATTCAACAAGCCTACCCTTCCACTTAACCAAATATTCTTCATACTACTTGTTTCTGGTACTTTTGTTGATGCGGGTATCTAGGATTTCTTCTATCTCTTCCTTCTCTGGAGTAGATGTTGGAATATCCCAAATTTTTGTTACTAGTCCATCATCATCGTCCCCTTCATGATATTCTACCAAATCAAAAATTTTGAACATAGGTGATATGTTAATTCCACTTGGTAGTTCTACTTCATATGCATTTTTTGAATCCCGTTTCTCTATGATCCTGCATGGTCCAAACTTCTTCATTTTTAATTTGTTATAGGTTTTAGTAGGAAACCTTTCTTTTCTCAAGTGGACCATAACTTCATATCCCACATGGAATTCCTTAAACTGTTGCTTTTGGTCTACCCTTATCTTGTACTGAGTGTTCATCTTAGTAATATGCTTTTTCACTTCTTCATACAAGCTCTTCAAGTGCTCTACAAAGTCCTTAGCTTTAGCACTACTCTTTTCCCCTCTATCCATATTCCTCAACTTAGAATAATTCCTTGGGCTACTCCCATATACAATATGGAATGGAGATTTATTAGTACTCCTATTGACAGAATTATTGTAAGCAAATTATGCTTGTGGTAAAACCAAATCCTATCCTTTGGGCTTATCTCCTACTAAGCATCTCAACAGGTTACCCAAACTCCTATTCACCATATTTGTTTGTCCATCATTCTATGGGTGGTATGCAGAACTGAATTTCAAATCTATCTTCAATTTCTTCCACAAAGTCCTCTAGAAATACCCAATAAATTTGGTATCCTTGTCTAAAACAATACTATTTGGTAGACCATGTAGTCGTACCACCTCTTTGAAAAACAACCCTACAACATGAACTGCATCATTATTTTTATGGAAGAGAATAAAATGTGCCATCTTTGAAAACCTGTCAACCACCACAAATATGGACTCATTCCCCCTCTATGTCCTTGGTAGGCCAAGAACAAAATACATGCTGATGTCTTCCCATGGTATCTATGGTACAGGTAATGGCTGATATAATCTAGTGTTTTGCCTCACACCCTTGGCCCTTTGGTATACTTTAAAAGTTTGTAAAAATCTCTTCATGTCTTGCTATAATTGTAGCCAATAGTAGTTTTCACTAACAAGGGCAATGATCTTATATTGATCAAAGTGTCCAACCAACCCTCCACTATGCTTCTCCTTGAATAGATCTTGTCTCATCAAACTCCTTTTAATGCATAATTGGTTTCCTATGAACAAAATTCCATCGTAGATTAGTAAATCCAACCATTTAGTTCTATCCAAAGTAACAGGTGCCAAGTAAGCTCTCCAATCCTCTACAAAATTTGGGTCTTCAAGGTATAAACTCTTAAGTTAATCAAACACTATAACCTCCACCTTCATTTCTATCAACAAGTTCTACCTTCTACTTAAGGCATTTGCAACCTTGTTTGACCTCCCACTCTTGTGTTTTAAAAAAAAGGTATAAATCTATAAAAACTCAACCCATTTTAAGTGCCTCTATTTTTAATTTTCCATGGCTATTAATATTTTATAAGTCTTGATGATCAGTATATAGAACAAACTCTTTTGGTAATAAATAGTGTCTCCACTTATTCAAAGCCTAAACTATAGCATAAAAATCTTGATCATAGACAAAATACATTTTCCTAGCCTCATTAAGCTTCTCACTAAATTAGGCAACATGCTTAACTTCTTGAATCAATATAGCTCCTATGGCACTACCACTAGCATCACAATATACCTGAAATACCTTATTAAAATCTAAAAGTGCCAAAATAGGTTGCTCTATGAATTTCTTCTTCAACATATCAAAACTCCTATCTGATCCTGAAGTCCACTTAAATTCCTTCTTATCCCCTTTCATTGTCTCTTTTAGGGGTGCACAAATACTACTAAAATTCCTAATAATTTTTTTTGTAAAAACTGGCTAGACCATGGAATGATCTTACCTCTATAATGCTCCTTGGAGTAGGCCATTCAATGATAGCCCTCACTTTTTTTGGGTCCATTTTAAGACCTTTAGCTAAGATGATAAATCCTAGGTACACCAACTCCTTCTTCACAAAACTGTACTTCTTCAAATTAATTAACAACTTCTCCTCCTTCAACTTCTCAAAAACTTGTTGAATATGCAACAAGTGCTCCTCCAAAGTCTTGCTAAAAAGTAAAATATCATCCAAATAGATAATGACAAATTTTCCTAAAAACTCCTTCAATACCTCATTCATAAGCCACTTGAATGTGCTTGGTGCAATGGTTAGCCCAAATGGAATTACCAACCACTCGTACAAACCCTCTTAGGTATTGAATGTTGTCTTCCACTCATCTACTTATCTGATACAAATTTGATGATACCCACTCTTTAGGTAAATCTTTGTGAAGTACTTGGCTCCACTCAAACAGTCCATAATGTCATCCATCCTTGGAAATAAAAATTTGTATTTTATGGTGATCTTGTTAATAGCTCGGGAGTATGTACACATTATCCACTCCCCATATTTCTTTGGTGCTAGTACTGTAGGTTCTGCACATGGACTTAAGATCTCCTAAATCAATTATTTTTTAGTAGCTCTTGGAATTATTTTTTTAGCTCCTCACTTTCTACAAGAGTCATTCTATGGGCTACCTTATTAGGTAAACTAGATCCCGATACCAAATCTATGTGGTTACTAATCTTCCTCATTGATGGTAAACCCTCATGTACATTATCTGATATAATATATTTTAAATCTTATAACAAACTTGAGACCTCTACTGGGATATATTTGCATTGCTCATCCTTAACTCTAGGAATTAATACATAACACACATGCCCATGGTTAGAGTCATCCAAAAATTTTCTACCATCTACTAAATAGATTTTGGCACTGCTACATACATTTTTGTCCATCTCCTTCAGGGGCTTCAGCTTGTGGCACACTCCATCCTTTGTCAGAGAGTAAGTGTTGGCATGCCCATCATGTATTGCATGTTGATCAAACTACCATGGCCTTCCCAATATAAAATGACAAGCATCCATAGGTAGGATGTCACACAGGACCTCATCATGGTAATTTCCATTATGAAACTTTACCACACATTTGTCACTTACCAAAGCCCTATGGTCCTTATGCAACCACACAATACGTTATGGATATGAGTGCCTCCTTTATAAATTTAACTTAATAACCATCCCTTCTGAAACTAGGTTATTAGTGCTAAGATTATCAATGATAACATTACACACCTTACTTTCACATTTACACCTTGTGTGGAATAGACTCTTCCTCTGATCTAGATATTTCTCCTCATTTAGAAATGCTCTCCTTGTGACCATAACTTCTTCTCTTTTTGCTTCCTCAGAGTGTTCATATTTAGTACCTTCATTTACAACAATAGCTCAGGCATTACCTTCATGACTCTTATTTGTTCCCCCTTGGTGTTGTGGGCACTCGTATTCTTGATGTCCTTCTTCCCCATATTGAAAACATGTTTCACAAAATCCTCCTCTTCTAGGCCCTCATCCAAACCTTCCTCTTCCTATTTTGTAGCCATTATTTTAATCACAGGGATGGTAAGCATTCTCCCCCTTCTGGTCCTGACTATTGCTTGCTTCCTTAGTCTTATTTTGGTCCTCAGTTCATCCTCCATTTGTTCTCCCACCAATTCTTCCACCATGACCTCTTCCTCTCTGCTTTGCTCTCAAATATTCTATTAAGCTTCTCTTTAATATTTAGGGCAAACTAGTAAGCATCTTCTATGGTGGTCATCCTAACTAGACTTAGCTCCTCTTGTATACTTGATCTCAACCCATTTATGTAATGGGCTACCTTTTCTTTTTTGGTCTCATAATGGCCTATTATTATTAGGATCTTATAGAAATCCTCTATGTATTCTTTGATAGACTTGATTGATTGCCTCAAACCCTAAATTTTATTTAGTAGATCCAACTCATAATTAGCTAGAATGAATTATCTCTTCAACTTTTCCACCATCCACTCCCACCTTGTTATCCTTTCTTTCCCTCTTTTATTTTTATCCAATTGTACTCCCTTCCACCAAATATTGGTATGACCATTCAGCTTGGTCTTAGCAAATTTGACCCTCTTAGGATCTTCCACCTCCTCATACTCTAAGTATTCTTCCATATCATTTATCCAATCAATCAACTCTTCTAGGTTGAGATTTCTAGAATACATAGAGACATCAAACTTTGGTCTCTTCCCAATATGGGATATGGCCTTATAAAATTTGGCTTGTGTAGGATCTACTACCTCTTCTTCTTCCTTGAACTAGGCCTCTTCTTCTTTAGTTTCATCTTCACTCCCATATTCTCTCCTTGGTTCAAACCCTATACGTAGTTCCTCTTGCAGAGCTTGAACTTACCTCTATAAAGCTCTAAAATCCTCTTCTAGAACCATAGCATTTCTCCCACCACCACAATTTCTTTGTGGAGGAATTTTGCTCATGTTTCTCACAAACCCTAACCACAAATCTTGGTGTAAACTACCTCAAGTCCGGTGATCTATTTACATTCTCAAGAACTCCTGCTCTTATACCACTTGAAGCAGAGTTGCATTAACAAAATCAAACATAATCCATAGAAATAGAGAAAAATGCCAAAGTTTTTTTATATTCCTTTTTGAGGATAATGGAGCTTACAAAGACCAATACCATACAAATTTGAAATTCCCCCCAAATACCTTGTTTCCCCTTTTCCCACCTAGAACAATCTATTTGAAATTTAAATTTCGGGGGAAAACTTCCCAAGGTCATAACTCATCACTCGTTGCTCAAAATGACTATTGACGCATCTTTTCATAAAGCTCTCGAAGGGGTTTATAGACCTATGTTATGTGCACACATAATATTGCCATATTTCAGCCCTAAAATGGCCTCTAAGGCCTTCAAAAATGACCTCCAAGTTTTACTAGCAGGATTTTCACTAGTTTTGACAGGGTAGGAGACCTTAAAATTTAAATATCTTCCAAACCACTCAGGATATTGGGATGATTATTTTTACGTTGGTTTTATTTCTCCATACTCTAAATAAATAAACAAAGTTTTGAAAAAATAAAACAAATAAAAATTTGGGTGATGGAAGATCACTCTTACACTGTTGGATGCTCCTGCATCACTCCAACACACTTATCTCCATTCTTATTAGAAACATGTGCAATCCAACACTTTGTATTCTCACCCTCCTCATTCTCAACTTAATTCATTCACTTATCCCCCCTCCGGTCAGACTTATCTCTTCAATCAATCTCCTCTTCCTCTAAATTTTCATCAAATCTCTTTCTTCACTCCTCCTCCCTCATGGTCTTCCACTCCACCTATTGCTCCTATAGACACCTAAAATTAGTCATTTTTGTAACCATATCAATCCATATCTACATAAATCCACAAAAAATCCCAATTTATCCCCTATTAGCCTCCCTAATCCTCCTATAATCCCTCTTAGCCACCAATTAAATTCATGCTTCCCCCTAATCTTCCACCTAACACCCACCTTAAATGCATAAATCCCCTTTGATACCCCCATTTGGTTTAAATTTGAATTTATTTGAATTTAAAATTTCCACTAGTGGCCTAGGTCCAAGAATATTAAATGGCCATAATAATTTCCAAACCTCTCCATACCCTTAATTTCATTGTTTCACACTACCACATCAATATTTTTTAATTTAAAATTACCTCATTCTTTCCAAGGCCACTAATGTATGAAGGCACCCATTTCCTCCAATAAACATGAATTAAATTCTCAAACCCATTTTCACACTTGGTAAAACTGTCACTTCAGATCTTGTGTACCCTTCCCTCTCTCTTGCAATTTCTTAAAAATACCCCTCTTCCTTTCCCTCATGGAACACACATGGAGACATAGTGACACATACCCAAATGCTACCAAATTTTCTCTAGATTCAAAACACAAGTATGCACTTCAATTTTCAATGTTGTTATTGTTTTTTTCATGTCATTTAACACAACTTATACTAATGATTTGGTGTTTGCATATGTGTACGTACTTTAAGGGCTCAAATAAAATAGTTGGTCACTACAAATAGACCAACCTTTGGTTGTAGCATGGAGAAAATGATGGCACCATAGTCACTTTTGTAAAATATATCATTCCTTTATTTTGACACATTGTTGTAAAAACACCCTACAAGGGGTTTTATTGTATCAAAATGGACTTATTTTTAATATTATAATATATCTTTATTTTCTTTTTTATGGTGCATTTTTTCATGTATAGAAAATGGTGATCATGGTTAATATCTTCTTTTTTTTAGGTAAACATTAAATTATTGTCTCTTTTCTTCATGGTTGTAGGTTTATTGTCCAAAAACCAACCTTGGTGACATACACAACCACCACCATCAACTTTCAAACCACTAAAAAAAGTATTGCTCTTTTTCTTTTCTCTTTTGGTAATTAAAAAAAAAAAGCGTTGCATCTTCCTTTTTCTTTGAAATTCTACTAATTTTCAAAAACAAAATCTCACTTTTTCCTTTTTATCTTTACTTTACACTTTTATAGGTTGTTTATTTAGTTTGAAAAAAAACTAGGCCCCTATGGACCACATGCAACCATTCCATGGCTACTCATGTAGAGCTATATGTCTTTGTGCACCCAATGTTCCCCTTCCATATTTAGCCTATTATCACATGTGATCAAGCTCCCATATGAGCCTGCCATCCCTATGTTCTCCCATCCCCTATAGCCACAACTACTCCCCACCATCACTAGCCTATAGGCTACCCTCTCTCGTGGTTGTTCCACTACTCCTCTACCTCCTTGTCCCTTCCTCTCTCCTTCTCTCCCCTACAATCCTCCATGGCCCTAGTCGTGCCCTACCCCATGCTCCCCATAACCCCATCATGCTCCTTCACCATGCATTCCCCCTCTACGACTTCTTGTTCCATCTAAAACTTCATGTTCTCTCTATGATCTTCTTCACCCTTTGGATGATCAAGATACCTCTACGACCTTCCTACACTTTTCCTTCTACTAATCCTTTTTTCTTATCATGGTCATGATCTACTTTAGCCTACCTCTCCTCCCCTAGGTCCCCCATGTGGCATCTCCCTTTCTTCCTTGAAATCCTCTCCCCTTCTTCCTTGCAATCCCTACCACACTATTGTGCTACCCCTCCCCCTCTTCCCCACACTCCTCATCCCGTAGTTGTTCAGCCCCACTCTTCCTTGAACTCCCAGTTGTATTGTTGTGTGACCCCTCCCTATCTTCCCCATACTTCTTGTGGGCCACGTACATGCCACTTAAAACTTTAATAAAAAAAAACATTTAAATAATAGTAAAAAGATAAAAAAAATTAAAAGGACCACGTGCATACCCCTTAAAACCCTAATAAAAAAAAACATTTAAAAAATTAATCATAAAAATGCAAAAACCTTAAAAAATTAAAAAAATACAAAAACAAAAACTCTTTTTGGCATAACTTTTTCATCGAGCATTGGATTTTAGATCCACCAGTTGCATTATGGAGCTAACTTCGATCTCTTTTCACTAATTTGTTACACAATATCATCTTGCTACATTGTAGGTAGTCATTTTGTATTTGATGTAGATATTTTTATCAAAAAGAGAAAGAAAGAGCATCGTTAGCATTAACATTTGCATTCTTTGCATTTAGCTTAGGTAAATTTTGCATTTCCTCCTTTAGAATTGTATTGTTACAAAATAAAAACAAAAAAAACAAAAAATCACATACTTGCACAAAAATTTTCCATGAGATTTTGTGAGGATAATAAATCAATGATGTTGGACTTCATCCCCAACTATCAATTGCAATAAGTGATGTTGGATTTCATCTCCAACTGTTGATTGGCCCCCTAGATGCCATAGCATCCCCCATGATTGGTTTTTTAGACTTCATCATTGAAAAATCCTCTACTCTTGATATTACCTTGAGGTAGGTTAGGTTAGATGCCCTTGCTCATAGGGCTAAATAATTAGTGAGTGCATAAATATAATTTTTATCCAAGACCAATCGAGAGTGAAGCGAAATCCTAGGTAGGTTTGTAGTAGGACTTAGATAGTGCAACCTCTCTCAAGATGATAATTTTATCCCTTTAGGATACCCAAAGCCACAACCACCATTCTAGGAAGCTTTTTTCAATTGTTTGTGTAATACTTCTTGTAAGAGAGGTGGACATAAGCACACTCTTGTAGATTTCATTCAACCACCCCATTTGTAGTTCCTAGATTTAGGATACATAAAACACACACAAAATAATAATAAAAAACACAAAACAAAATAATGCAAACTCCTTATAATTCATCTTCATATTCACCTCAATCTCAACCTTCACTCACCCATTCTTCTGCTTACCCCTTTGTGTTGCAAGTTCCTACCCATGATAGCCACCAACACCCCCATACCTCAAATGGAACTCGTATTACTCAACAACCACTGAAATGACCAACTCCTCATCAACCACCACTCCCTCAAGGCTCCTATTTCACATAAGATCATGTTAGATTTTTATGAGTAAATACTCAAAATAATATTACCCCTTCATGTACTTTCGCTTCATCTATTAATTCATGTACTTCATTTATCTCTTGTTCTATGTGTCTCTTTTTATTTCCTCCTCTGTATGAGTATGTTGTGGATACTGCTACTATGGTGATATGTATTGATTTTGATATTATCTAGGTTGATACAACCTATTTGATTGTCCTCATTTGCTTACCTAATTTCTTTGATGTTGATTCCTTGTATTAAATCTACAATAGCTAGTACTATGTCTTCCTCTCTTGAAATTTTGGTAATACTTGTCATTCCACTTTGGTTTACTTCTTAGAAATAAAGCAACATTTCCTTATAAGTTATCCTTTGAGACTAATGCATTATTACTCATTTCATCCTTCACTGATTTTTCAAATTCATATTCTTGTAGTATGTTAACCAAATCATCAAAAGAAGTATCCTTACTTAGGAGTTGTAAGGATGTAACTAGATATTTGTAATTTTTTGGTAGTGCTCTAAATATGACTTGAACAAGAAATTTATCTTCAACTATTTCTCCAAGGTTTAATAAATTCCCTTTTGTATCTGCAACTCTTCTCAAAAATATTTCAATGGTTTCACCACCCTTGACTTTCAAATAATGCAAATGTGTTTGTAGATTTATAATAGTAGCTTTAGTTTTTTCCTTCAAATATTTTTGCTAAAGTGTTCCATGCATCTGTAGAAGTTCCTATTGAACTGATATATGGTTGTATGTCATCTAAAATTGTAAAATTTATGATAATCAATAATTTTGCTTTATCTTCCTCAAATTTTTGCATATCTCTATCATCTTCAGTAGGTTTAGTTTTTGGTCCTTTGACTATGTCCCAAAGTTTTTCCACTATCAAGATTGATCTTACTTTATTTATCCATTAAGTATAGTTAGGGCCTTTGAGAAATTGGGAATCTAAAAGAAAGAGTTTGTTTGTAGTTGTCATGAGAAGAATATCTTGATGCAATATTCCTTAACGTAGAACTCCTTTTGTCTCCCAAATTTATGAATAAAATATTTAACTCTAAATTTCATAAACTAATTTGAAGTAGGCTTCCTTATTCCTTCAACTCTAGAAATTTAGAAAAATAATATTTGCAATATTTTGTAATCCTAATTTGATGTTGTATGCCTTATTTCTCCAACCTTAGCAATTTTGCAAATATTAACTTTGTTTTTTAAATATATATATATATAAAATCAATTTTACAAAACTCAAATATAATGTTTCTTCAAATTCAAATAATATTCAAGTATGCAATATTAAGATTTTTGTAAGGTTCTATAATGTTTATCACTCCACTATAAAACTTTAAATATTTAACCTTAGAGTATATATCTTCAATCCTTATTTCTCCTACCAATATATAAACTTCAATATGGTGGTAAAATTACTTTAATAATTTAGGCACTCCTCCTTTACTTGTTGGGCGCTTTACTTGGCTATTGAGTGCATGTCAACTTCACTTGGAATCTACTATGTATGGCTTCTAGAAGATGCTTTGACCCATTCTTTAATGCTCCTACCTTGAATTTTTTATGTATGGCACTAGACTTTGCTATATATGTGTTTTCACTCTTACACTTTGGCTATATGACCACTCCTTTATTTTTTTGAGTTCCACGTATTGCAGACACTATAATATGCTTTGAATCCCTTCTTGGTGGTGCCAACATTCATGAAAGAGTAAAATGGACACCTAGAATAATATTCCTTGTTGTTTAGGAGTTACTAAACCTTTCTTGAGCACTAGGTGATGATGTAGAGCATTGAGCGCTCTTATTTCCTGGATATGTATGTTATGGATTATGATCCAACTTTGAACCTTGTACCAAATGGCAATATGCCATTTTATTTCTCATGAAAAGTGTTACAAAATTTTATGCATGTGCTCCTTTCTCCAACATATGAAATTACAAGGCTTTTCAATGTCCTTTTCTTTTCACTTTCCTCCAATGTATGCTTGATTCTTTGTAATCTCACTTTGTGAGGTTTCTTCTCTTCGTGGATGATGGTGGATGTGTTTACAAATGGCTCTAGCTGTAATACCTCTTTTTTGCTCCAATGATGACCCTATGGTATTTTCTTTGGCAGTTTAATATATTGATGATCTTTCTTTGATAATGCACCTTGTATTTTTCTATATTTTTGTAATATGCCTTACTTTGAGTAGATAGAATGTTTGTGCTACGTAGGATTTACATAGATTGATATTTTATAGGTTGTAGCTAATATATTTTTTCTCCTTTGGTTTGTCAAATCTTTAGCCTAATGGCTCTTTTTCATAAGCACTTTTGTTAGTGCTTCTTTCTTGCAAATGTATGGATGTTTGTTGTAGAGCTTGCACCCATATATTTTGGTTTTGAATGGTTCTCGATATGGTGGTGTTTTTCACCACTCTTTTAGTTGTTTTCTTTACCAATTTTTATTGTACATCTGGTGCTTTTAAACACTTGTAATATACCTTGAATTTTAGAGCTCTTATCTTTCCAAAATCTACTATATGTTGAGGAATATTCTTCCTCACAAATGTAGGATAATTTTTCTTTTACATTCACTTAAAAATAGCATATACTATTCACTTATAACTCCTTTAAAAACTCAATCTAATGCTGTTATAATATTTTTTATTTCTCTAAAAATGAGAGTAAAACTATCTTACAAATGAATGTAAAATGAATCTGATTTTTCTATTACAAAAAACAACAGATATAAAACTCTTTATCACTCCTATTAAACTATAAATTTTAGTTCTTGTAATATGTAATATTTCTATAAAATCAATGGTGTGTAATGGTGTATTTCTTTGGCTTAATGACACCCTACAAATCTTCCTTTTTGCTAGCTCTAAATGGCTCTAAAATTTTATGCTCTAAAAAACCTTAATAGAAACCTTCAAAAAATTTGCAATAATAATATATATGGTATAAAATAAATACATATTTTTGTGGATCATTTCTTTATAGCTTGTTGTCTTGTATTTTTTGCGATGCACCTTTCTTTTGTTGTCAATAAACTCTTCAATTTGCAGCTATAGTTGCTACCTAAAATCAGCTTTCTTCTTCTTCACATGTTTTAGCTATTTCTATAATATGAAGCTTCAAAAATTGCTCTTTAATTGTTCAAATCTCTTGGAGGGATCCTCCTTAGTTGCTGCTAAAAATTTTCTTGATATTTTTTGTCCAAAGTTATCTCAAAATTGTTCCAAATTTTTCTAGAATGCAGCTCACTTTCCTCTTTCAATGATGCCCAAAATTGTAGCTTAAATTATTTCTATTAGCTTCTTACAAAATATTACTTGGTGTTGTCTTAAAGCCTTCAAATATGTTTCTCTTTGATGTGAGACAGAAAATTGGCAACCAAAAATCCAAATTTTCACGCAAAAAATTGGTAACAAACTTCACAAGAACATGAAACCCGATGTTCCATTCACTAACTTGTAAAGGTTTTACACAGGAAATAGCCCGCAAGCTTTACAAAAACTAGCGTGCACACTTAGTTCATCCTCTACTGCAATTTCCTAATCTCGCCTACCCCTTGGAAGGAAAACATGCAACACCCTAAGCCGACTATCTGCACTCGGCTTGCAGCTCGACTTTGTGAGTCTGCTATTACAGTTTTCCAGCAACTGCAATCTATGTTTTTCCCCAACGTGACTCATGTTTTTCCAACCCCTTATCCATTACAATGCTAGGGTTTTTATAGAGGTCCTAACCCTCTGAGTAATCATTACATAGAGTGCAAATCACCATAACCGCTTCATGCTTCCACTCTGCACGACCTCTGTCACTACCAGTTGACTCCTGTTCACTGTCAGATTCTTTCGCATGACTCTTCGTTTCAATTCCATCACTCATAATTTTCACCTTCTCGTGCCACTTCGCTCACTTCCTTTGGTGCCACGTGTTGTTGGCCATCATTTCACAAAGTTGCAGAGTGCTCTGTAGCCGCCTACACCTTCAGCCTACTGAAACATCATTTTTGGAGTGAGGGCATGCTCTGTCGCTGTCTACATCTTGCTGCCACATGCCCTTCTGTAACAAACTCTGCATCTGCCTGCTCTTCTCGTGTTGTGAACCACATGTTATGAAATCATGACATTTCCATGTCTTCTATTGGCTCTTCCACTTGCGTCGCAAAAAAATGACATGTCACGAAATTGCGACAGTTTTCCTCCTTGCCCTCTTGCCCTTTTTCTGTTGCGATTTCATGACACGTTGCGAAATCACGATGTTTTTCTTCCTTAGCCATTTCTTCTGAAGTGGCCCTCCTACCTTCTGATGCCTTTTTTGTAGGTGTTGTTGGATGCTCCTACATCAGACACCCAGGGTTGGTGGAGAAGTGATCTTCACTGGCATTGTCTGGTTATTGAATCCCAGACTCCCACCTTTCTCTCCTCAAATCCTCCAACCCCTTCTCCTGGTTCACATTACTTCTATCTTATTTCAGACAGATTTTCCCATTGCTACATACTTCTTTTGTAGCCTGCTTACATTCCTTCTCTTGCCCAGAAAAATCTTTGTCTTCTTCCAAGCAGATTTTGGCACTACTGCGCTCCTCCATGCATGCAATCTTCAACGACTTCAACTTTTGAAGCATTCCATATTTTCTTCTACCAGTTCCTTCTCCCCGGTCTCTTCTTTTTAGTTTATCCTCACATAGCTCCTTTTATAAGGCCTTCACTTGCCTCTACAAATCTCTTATGAGTAGCTCCTCTTGCATGGCTTGTACTTGCTTCTGCAATGCCTTGAACTCTTTCATTGTTATCATTTTTCACTTACGTCGAACAAAAAAATCATGCGGTCACCCTCCACGGATTCCAAACTTTTCTCTCAGCACCCTCCCATAGATCCTAGCGCAACTGCCTCATGTTCAACGAATCTGTTGCGCACTCAGAATCACTGGATCTGATACCACTGATGCAGGACAAAAAATTGACACCCAAAAATCCAAATTTTCACGCAAAAAATTGGTAACAAACTTCACAAGAACAGGAAACCCGATGTTCCATTCACTAACTTGTAAAGGTTTTACACAGTAATAGCCCACACAACAACTAGCACACTACACCCCCACCCCAAAAACACAACCCCAACCACCACCCACCACCCAACCACACCCACACCCCCCACCACCAACCCCACCAAAACAAACCCACCCCAAACACACCACCAAACCCCACCCCCACACCCCCCCCACCACACACACCAACCCCAACCACCCCACCCCCCACCCCCCCCCCCCACCCACCAACCAACCCCCCCCCCCCAACCCCCCCCCCCCCCACCCACCCCCCCAAACCACAACCCACCCCCCCCCACCCACACCCCCCCCCCCCCCACCCCACCCCACCCCCCCCTGACCCCAACACCCCCCCCCCACCCACCCCCCCCCCACTCAACTACCCAACCCCTTCTCCCGGTTCACATACATTCTCCAAACCCCCACCCACCACACCCCCCCCAAAAACCCCCAACCCCCACCACATACCACAACCAACATCCCAAAACAAAACCCCCCCCAACTGAACATTAAGTTTTCTCACCCTAACATTTCTCTTACAATCCCTCTCCCAATCTTTCTCTCATTATCCTATCCTGCTATTCTTTCTATAAAGCCTTATCTTAGTTGGATGTTCAAATATTTTCTGAAATCTTCTCCAAAGCTTTCTCTAAACTATAGTTTTTTGCTTCTACTTTTTGCTATCTTTTCAACTTCTCTTTCATCAACTTTGTGCTTTTATAAATTAGCCTACAAAACATAGTGATTATCCTAAAATATCTCTAAAATGTGACCTCATCAATATTCTTGCTTTATTCTAACTTATTTGTCTTCAATCTCTCTAAATTTTGACTTCAAATCTGACCTCTATCTTTGTCTTTTTTCTCAAGAATTTGAATGTCTTGAGTTCTCGAAATCTTCTCAAAATTTGACAAACTTGTTATCAAATCCTTTTTCCTTTTGGGCTTGTTTTTGTATGGTGACAATTTTCTTGATCTATTTTGGTCAGGTGCTCCTTATGCTTGCAATATTCTGCTTTAAATATCTTCAAATGGTCACTACTTAAATAAGGCTTTCTCTTGTCTTCTTTTGTTTCTTCAAAATATTTTTTATACCTCTATTCTTGGGTCTTGTAATTTTGTAGCCTTCAATCCTTTTAGTAAATGAATTTAATGAAACCTTACCTTGGTTTCTTCAATTTTCCAACCATGGAAAATTCTTTAATGAGATATCTTTCTTGGATATCTATATTATGTTGCTTTTGTCTATAATAGGACCTTTTGTAGCCCTTCTATCTTATATCTTCTATCTTAAATATTTTGATCTTGTAAGCTCTTCAATGTGACCTCTCCTTGTGTCTCTTTATTCAATCTACAAATTTTCAATGATAACATTCTTCTTGGTTATTCTAAATCTTCAATAAGATCTCCTTCTTGGAATTTCTTCAATGTCTACTTTTTTACAACAAGACTTAGACAAAAATAAATTAGTTGTATTCAATTTTCCAAAAACAATAATCTTTAGTAGCTATCTCAAAAACTAGTGGAATCAAATCTTATATTGAATCCTTGTCTTCATGGGTTTTCATTTCAACCATGTGGAAATATTCTAGCCAAATAATATGGAATCCTTTTTTTCTCATTCTTATCAATAGGGCGTCTTCTAAGGGTCTCTTAATGAAGGTCTATCTTCAAGACCTATAATTTTTTTTCTATGTTGAATTTGCTCTTGGAATAGGTATATTCTCTTTTCAATATCAAGGTCTACCTTCAAGACCTATAAATGTTATTCTATTTTAATTTTGCTCTTGGAATAGGTATATTATCTTCTTCTCAATATCAAGGTCTATCTTCAAGACCTACAAAATTTCTTCCTTTTTAATTTTTTTCTTGGAATAGATATATCCTTAAATGTCATTGATTTTTCTTCAACATAGTGAGAAATACTATCTTCTCTGGTTTCTCTTTCTAGAGGAAATATATTTATCTTATGTTGTTCTTTTATAGAGGTAATTTCTTTATCTTATCTAGTTTCTTTTCCAGAGAAAATTCTTTTTATCTTCTATGCTTTAATTTTCTAGAGGAAATACTCTTTATCTTCTCTAGTTTACTTTTCTAGAGGAATTTCTCTTTATCTTATTTGGTTTACTTTTCCAGAGAAAATTCTCTTTATCTTATCTAGTTTACTTTTCAAGATAAAATTATCCTATCGTTACTGGTCTCTTCTTAACCAGTAAAAATATTATTTTTCTAATCTATATAATGACTCTTAAGGCTCTTTTAATTTCTATGTAGATATACCATAGCTCTGATACCACTATTAGCTTTTGATAATATTGCCTCAAGATCAATAATATAATTGCAATATGAAATATATGATAATGTTGATCAATCAAGCATATAAACTCATAATCTACTATATAATAACTCAAATAATGATAACACCAAATACTAAAAAATATTCAAGAATATTTATTGAATGAAGAGATCAAAACACATCATATTACATCACCTTCCATTGCTTACATAGGTGACTCTTTCTCCTTCACCATATCTCTTTTACATCAATACATCCATATATATATAATGGAATGTGACTATTCATATTGAGGTTTCTTGGACCTCACTCTTCCTATGACTCTTCATATTCCTACTCTATTGACACATGTACATAGGGATAACTATGCACACTTACATTACCAAAATATTATTGCACACTTATGTATTACATTGCATAAAGTAAATCCTAATATAAGACTCTTTTCCTAATCTATAGATGTACCTATGATGATACATTAGCATGTACCAAATAATGTAATATATTCTAATATAACCATCATGGACTTCTTATCCATCGATAGTCAATACATCCCCACCTCAAAATCCACATCAGTGGCTACCTACATAGCCATAAAACCCTCAAGCATTACCCTATAAATACCATGTACCACAAAATCAACCTCAACATTATCCTAATAAATATCATACTACCTCTCATTAACACCAATCTCACCCTATTCACTTCCAATAAATATCAACCTCCACCCAAACCGTCAATATTATAATTTTATGGAACAATACTAGTAGCCACCTCTCCAATACCATCAACCACCTCATCAATATCAACAACCTTAATATCCCCATCATAAACCCCACCCCATACAATATCAGCCACCACACAATCCATATCAGCCACCCCCTTCCCAACTACCAACCACCCATAAACCCAACCAATTCTTATAACCAATCTTACAAATCGATCCAAATATCCCAAATGCCTTCAACCATCTCATACCAATCTTACTTATACTCCTAACCTCATCCATATCATTCATACCCCCCTTAATATCAACCTCAAAAACCTTAGCAAACCTTACAACCTTCATATTAGCCCTAGATTCCAACATACCAATCTTAGCAACCTCAGTACCCACTATAGCAGCATTCATATCAGCCCCAAATGCCAACATACCAAGTTATGCCACCCTTAGATCAATTGTAAAACCAACTTGCTTCCCACCCAAGACATATTCCTCCTCAATCCCTGTTGAGAAGCAACACACCCCCACTGAAAAATGCATTCCAATTTTCTTGAAAACTTTGAGCTTTCATTTTTGCAGCAGGGACCCTCTTGATATGTTTCAGGTTTTAAGTCCAGTTTTGCTTGCTTCCCTTTCAAGTTGTGTTTTTCCTGTCTTTCTAGCCCGTGTTTTCTCAGACTTAACTTTTACATGCTAGAAATCATTCATGCTTAAACAAAATCTTGCACCGGTACGAGAAAAATGCTGAAAACAGATAGAAATTCATGAAAAATCAAACTTTCCTTTTTAGGCAATGTCGCGATATCGCGACATTTCTATTTTTGGAAAGTGTCACGAAATCGCTACCGGCCCGAGGAGAGAGAAGGAAGTTGTGCGGAAGGGCGCGATTTTGCGACATGTCGCGAAATCGCGACATGTCGCATTTTCGCTGAGTAAAGGAGAAAAAAATTGACTAAGTCCAGAAATCGCGGTCAACGCATGCAGCTTCGGACAAACCGTCCCGATATCGCAACAAAGATCTCAGCCGAAGACTTAACTCAGAAAAATTGCAGCGATGCACCGACGTCCCAAAATCGTGAGGCGTTTTGTTTCAAAGACTTACGTACTGAAGTTTGCAGCGACGCGCTGCAGAGTTGCTTCAACGGAAGTCCAAGGTCGAGGTTGCAGCGATGCGCTGCAAGTTGACAGAAAGGGAAGTCTCAGCTCGAAAGTGCAGCGATGCGCTGCACGTTTTATAATCACATTGAGAAAAGAGACTAAGGAATAAAACTGCAGCGATTCGCTACAAGGAACTCACAGTGCTCAAAGTCAAAAAGCGTTCCGTTTTCGCGATGGGGCGGCTTTAATAGTTCAAGTGTTCTAAAGGTGCAGCGACGCGTTGCATGTTTGAAGTCATGGGGCGTTGGTTGCAAAAGAGGGCTTAAGTGCTGAAACTGCAGCGATGCGCTGCACGTTTTCAAGTCGCAAGAAGTTTGTTTCAAAGGCCACGTTTTCCAAAAGGGATGTCGTTGGTTGCAAAGACTTAAGGGGTAAGGACGGTAGCGATGCGTTGCACCTTTTGGGGAAGTCCAGCAAAGCAAATATACAACGATTTCGTGACTCAAAATGGCGATCGGTACGAAGATAGAAGGACGTAGCGATATCGCTACTTGTCTCAAAATCGTGGGAGTTTTGGCTCGAAGGGCAAAGAACATTAAAGTTGTAGCGATTCGCTGCATTTTTAACGATAAGGCCAGCCAACATGAATATGCAGCAAAATTGTAACAAGGAATGAAAATCGAACAAAAGACAAGGAGGTGTTAATGATTTCATGCCACATTATCGGAAATGATTAAGTGCTCAAATGCATGGCGAAATTGCGACAGGAAGAAGGTTGAAAGTATTCAAGGGCAAAAGGCGTTGCATTTTCGCGACCTATCCACTCGACCGTACAAAGTGCTTGAGACATGCAGCGATGCGCTGCGTGTTCCGTTTTCGCGGGGTTGGGCTAGCGATGCAGAGGAGATGTCACGATTTCGTGACATGTCACGAAATCGTGACATGTCGTGGTTTCGCGGCCTATGAAGCAAGAAAGGTTGCCAGCGCAGAAGATGTCGCGATTTCGTGACATGTCGCGAAATCGCGACATGTCGCATTTTCGCGACCCTGGCAAGAAAATTGACATAGAATGCTTACAGCCGGAAACAGACACGTGTCACGATTCTATGACACGTGTCAAAGCATGAAACAGACAAGCAGAGGCCGACATGCAAGAAAGATTAGGATTTTGATATGTTTTAATGTTAAAGTATTGATTTAATGTTTATTAAAGTGCTAATTAATCTTTTTGTCTTTCATGCAGGATTCCACCTGTCACCTGCGGGACAACTGAAAAGGGGCCATAAAGACAAAGTTAAAGTGCAGATTTAATCAAGGACCGCCATGCTAGAGGAGAAGATGCCGGTGAAAGCATTCAATGGAGATTTATTGCAGAATTAATAGCATGGAGACAATTTCAACTCGGGGATGGATATGCGGAGTTCAGATGTGAGAAAAGTGGTGACTCATCCGGCTCACCAGCAGAAATTAATGAGAGCATTTATTTGCAGTTGCGGGTGAATGCAAGTGGCATTTGATTCTATCTTCTCCATTTATGACAGCTGACCGCCCTGATTTGCAGAAGGGTTAGGTTTTATCCGGTCTTTGTTTTAAAATGGCTTTTATTGTAAAACCCGGTCCTAGGGTTTAAGATGATAAGATTTGCAGTTAAGAAAAGATATTTTTTGTAAAGATCAGGATCTCTCCTGAGTCTATAAATACAACTGCAAAATGTAATCGCGGGAGGCGGAGACTTAGAAATAAAAAGGCTTATAAGCAATTTCTTGCAAATTTTGTGAAATCCTTTGTTTCTGGATAGGGAGTTGATGTGCTTTTGCTGTTTTCTATGGTAGCATGGCCAGGAGCCTAATATTTTATAGATCTGTGATAAGTGTATCTTCTTCATTATCCGTTCCATTAAAGTTTGTTAGATATATGCTGTAAATCTGCCATTATCAAGTTTAAATATGTTGTTAGGCTTCAATTGTTCCATTGTTTGCTTGGGAAATTATAGATTTTAGGTGTAAGCTTGTTCTAATTGCTCTGTCTTCACTGTGTGAGCTAGGCTACCGGTGAAAGATATCAGTTTTAACCAGCTTCTCTTCGGTTTATAATTTTCTGTTAGACCTGTTCCATTTTGCCTTGTGCTCTTGGTTGAAAGTGATCTTAGAAATCTGGACGCTTTCCTCTTTGATTTGTTCTGTTGTGAAGCTGATAGTATAGATGAAATTGGTAGTTTAAGTTTTACAGTTTAAAGTTTGATAAACTTCCCTTCCTGCCTTACCCTACCCTCTCTTTGCTTATCGTGAATGATCCATTTTTACTTTCTTTATTTGTCTTTTATTTGAATCTGCTGACCCATGAGAGCTAGATCAAGAATCAAGTTAAATCTGATTGTTAACAAGTAACAACTTCTGCAACTACTGAACAAGTTCAGGAACCCCCTGTAAGGTAACAGACAGTCCATATTGAAATCTATTCCAGAAGCGGAAAAGAGTGAATAGACATTCGACCCGACTCTGTAACTCACACCTTGGATAACCAGCTAGATCCTAAAGTGAGTGGGATTCATCCCGTGGGTGTTACCGGTGTTTATGCTCATTCTTCACGGGGTGTGTATGAAAGCCGGACCAACATTTAATTGGCGCTAGAAGGAGGGCCCGAGAACATCCGTTCTTAGTGCACTTGAGTTGGGAAATCCGATTGTATGTGGTGCTTGACAAATACTGTATTTTATCTAGAGTCTGGCATTTTAACATTTAAAAGTGGCTCAGTTTTATAAATTGTCAGTACAGTTTTTGTAAGTTGTCAGTGCAGTGTTTTAAATTGCCAAATACAGAACCTGTTGAGAACTGCAAAGTTATAAGTGCTTGTGAAAACTGGATTCTACATACAGGGTAACAAGGTCCCACCCCGAAGCTGGAGAGCTCCTTGTTCCTGAATTAGAAACTCCGAGAAGAAGTAGCCACAGAAGGGCCACATCTCTATCACAGACAATTTTATCACCATTGATAGTCACTCCAACCAGAGCTCAGAATATTCCTGTCAATCCATTAGCTATGGCAAATTGGTTGGGCTCCACAGCTTTGAACATTCCGGGTATAGCCCATGACTTGCCCAGAAATCCGAGAAAGATATCTCCCCAGGTACAAACATGATGGGACAAGAACTACAGAAGAACACTTGGTTGCATTCAAGAATGCACTGAAGTTATTAAATGTACAACATGAGGATGTTTCCTGTAGACTCTTCCCGTTCACTCTCCAGGAGGGAGCTTATGATTGGTTTTTAAACCTCACCAATGATTCTATCACCAGCTGGAATGATTTAGAGAAAGTTTTTGTGTCACAGTTCGGGGAAGTGATAGACCCCAGTATTTTATATCAGCAGTTTTCTAGCATCAAAAGGGAATTAAGTGAATCTATCAGATCCTATAATGTCAGATTCCGAGAAAGCCTATGGTAGACTTACTCGGGTATTATGTACCTAATGCTGACTTGGCATTAGAGATTTTTAGAAATTCCCTGGATCCCATGACCTCTGTCTTCTTGAAGAGAGATGCCACTGTTACCAATTTGACAGAAGCCTACAAAGAAGCTTTGATTCTGGAAAGACAGTTGGGACCCCAGCCTTTAAATGCTCAGCAAGCTCCTCTGATCACACAAGCTGCTCCTGTGTTTAATCCCATTCCACATCAGATGATGCTGCCAGTCTGTCAGACTCTACCATCAGCAAGTCCATCAACTGCTGCACCTGTTGAGAATGTACAGAACCCAGTGAAAGAGGCTGACAATGCAAGGATTGAAGAAGTCTCAAAGATTGTTCAGAAGCTGGCCAATGATTTTTTGAGTTTTAAAAGGCAAACTTCTACTGGTGACAATCCCAACAGATACTCATATCAGCCAAACAGATTTAACAGGCCCCCATATGAACCTAATAAATATTACAAGGGTAAAACTCATGATGTGAACATTTGTGACTTAGCCCTGCCCAACTGGTGCAGAATACATGCCACTTCTCAGCATGGGGAGTTAGACTGTCTGGAATTTTGCAATGCATTTGAAGCCTTGTCTGGTGATCTGATCTCCCCTAAAAATCAAAGAACTGCTGATGGCCCAAGTTCATCTGGCCATAGTGCAGCCATGGTCCTGGATTCCTTTTCTTTCCCGGATGAATCTGAGAATGTAGTTGAAATGCCTATAGATGAAGTACAGGCTTTCCAGCAGTACAGAAGAGATAGCTACAACCTGAGGAACAGGAATCCTGAGCCAAATACCACATCAACTCCTCCTGACAACTCTCACAATATTCCTCCGGACCCCTCTCCAAGCAATAATCCACCTCCACCAAAGGGAGGAGCTCAGAGAGTACCAGATGTTGTTGTTCCTCCACTTAACAAAGGATATAACATAGTGGAGGATATGAAAAATATTAAGGCCAACATTACTCGCATGAGTCGGCACAGATTTCGGAGCGAGAGAGACAACCCGATAAAGACATACTCCGGCCTCGTTGCTAAACCCGTAGACAAGGGAAAGAAAATAGCAAATGCCAATCTAGCCATGTACAAAGAAAAAACTGAAGTTCCCCCATTTTACTGACTGTCAAAATTTTTGGGAAGAACTTACATAATTGTTTGGTAGATTCAGGTGCATCTGCTAATGTTATGTCGTTGGCCATTTGTCAGCAATTGGGGTTGACCCCAATGAAATCTGAAAGAAGAGTTGTCCAATTGGACAAGTCAGAAGTTAAAGTTGTTGGAGAGCTTCAAAATATTCACATCCAATTAGCCTCTGAGCCTAGGGCTCAGCATAAGATTGAAATCCAAGTTGTGGATATCCCAGTGGGGTATGGGATGCTGTTGAGTAGGGATTGGTCTAGGTCTCTAAATGGATACCTGGCAACAGATTTTTCACACATGTGGTTGCCATGGAAAGGAGTGGCAAATCAGTTGCGGGTTGACAGAGAACCCAGGTACAAGCACACCATTACAGAGTACAATGCAGCTAATGAAACTGTCAATATTGCAGAGGTAGATATTGGTGTCTACAATTTGACAATTGGGCAGAGTAACCAGTTTAACAAAGCTCATCCTGTACATACTAATGAAGTTTGGACACTTCATGTGGATGGAGCAAGATGTAAGCAGGGTTCTGGAACAGGGGCAGTCCTCAAAGGGCCTCAAAGTCAGACATTTTTTATGTCTTACCGCCTGCAGTTCCCATGTACTAATAATTTAGCAGAGTATGAAGCTCTGATTTTAGGTTTAAAGTTTGCTTTGGATAAAAATGTGAAAAACATTCAAGTTTTCACTGATTCAGAATTAGTGGCAAGTCAAGTCGGGGGTAAATTCCGGTGTAAAGCCTCCTATTTGAAGGGATACAAACACGGGGCCTGGGATCTTGTAGAAGGCTTTGATGCATTCAATCTGACACACATACCCAGGGAACAAAATTCACATGCTGATGTCCTGGCATCTTCAACTGCAAGTTTAAAGCCATTGGAAGATTTTAAGTGGGATAAGTTCTCAATTGAGTTAGTCCCCTGTCCTTCAGTTCCAAACAATATAGACAGATTTCAAGTTTTCTCAGATGATCAACATATTGTAAACTTTTTGCAGAGTACTAACACCTTTGAGAATGCTATAATTGATGAAGGCCAAAGAGACACCTTGCTGGAACAGTTGGATGATGACAGGGGAATCATGAGGTTGAAGGACAACAGGATCCCAAAAGGAATGGTGGAGCTAGAAAGGCTATTTGATGTTGACAAGATCAGGCAAAGGGTGAATTCTGAGGATTTTGTAGCTGCCACAGACAATGGGACTGAAGACCTGAACATAGGCACTGAGGAGGATCCAAAGAACATCAAGTTGGCAAAGGACTGTGATCCGGAAATAAAGAGAAATATGATTGATTTCCTGCACAGATCCAAGGATGTAATGGCCTGGTCATACAAAGATTTAAAGGTATTTGACCCAAAAGTTTACACTCACATCATACCTTTGAAAGAATCTTGCAAGCCTTTCAGACAAAAACAGAGGCATGTTAATGCTCTGTTAGAACCCCTTATCCCGAAAGGAAGTAGAAAAGCTCTTGAGTGCAGCAATTATTTTTCCCATCGGGCACTCTACCGGGTGGCCAATCTGGTGCCGATCGGGGAAGAAAAATGGGGAGATCCGCCTGTGTGTGGATTTTAGGAATTTAAATAAGGCATCGAGAAAAGGACAACTATCCCCTGCCTTCTATGGATGAAGTCCTACAAATTGTTAATGGATCAGAGATGATGTCTTTCTTGGATGGCTTCTCAGGCTATAACCAGATATTGGTGGAGAAAGAAGACAGAATGAAGACCGCTTTTACAACCAAGTGGGGGACTTTTGCTTACAAGAGGATGCCATTTGGTTTAATAAATGCTGGAGCAACATTTCAAAGAGCAATGGATCATGCCTTCAAGGGGCTTATGGGCAAATGTATTGTTGTATACATGGATGATTTAACAGTCTTCTCCAAATCCAGATTTGACCATGTCAAGCACTTAGAGTCTGTGTTTAACAAGTGCAGGGAGTTTGGCATTTCCTTGAATCCAAAGAAATGCATTTTTGGTGTAACAGAAGGGAAGCTCCTGGGGCACTTAGTCACAAAGGATGGCATTTCTATGGATCCAGGCAGAGTTGAGGCCATATCTGGCATACCATTTCCCAACTCCAAGAAAGAGTTGAGGTCATTCTTTGGAAAGATAAACTTTGTTAGGAAGTTCATCTCCGGCTTTGCAGAGATAGTTAAGCCAATGAATGACATGTTAAAGCAGACTGCCCAGATTTTTTGGACCCCAGAAGCTAAGGCTGCCTTCCAGGAAATCAAGACAACCATTAAACAAGCACCAGTCCTGGTAAGCCCAGACTTCAATGCAGATTTTTACCTGTACACTTTCTCTTCAGAACATACACTTGCTGCAGTTCTGACTCAACGGAGGGAAACTGGAGAACATCCAATTGCTTTTAAGAGCACCAATTTGAAGGGAGCTGAACTGAAATATTCTAGATTAGACAAACAAGCTTACGCTTTAGTAAGAGCAGTGAAGCAGTTCAGACACTATATACTCAGAAGCAAAACTCATGCCATAGTGCCAGACCCAGCTGTGAAATACCTCCTAAGTCAGAATGAGTTGGGTGAACTGAGAGGCAATTGGGTTACCGAGGTTGCAAGAGTATGACTTGGAGATTAGGCCTGCTAAATTGATCAGAGGACTTGGTTTGTCCGGACACATTGCTGAAGTGCCTCTACGGGAAGAAGTTAATCAGTTAAATTCTGAATCTGATGATTGGTATGGAGATATCATTCATCTGCTACAGTTTGGAATTTGCCCATCCCATTTGAACAGAACTCAAAGGAGAGCATTAAAGTTAAAAGCTGCTCATTATCTCCTCAAGGCAGGTACTTTGTACAGGGAGAATTATGCTGGCATCTTTCTAAGGTGCATTTCTCCCAGTGAAGTCAGTGAAGTCATGGCTAGTTTTCATGAAAAACTAGGGGCAGGGCATTCATCAGGATCTGCTACAGCACATAAAATATTAAGAGCAGGTTATTATTGGCCTACACTTTTTAAGGATGCACATCAGCATGTCAGGACCTGCCATCAGTGCCAGACTTTTGTAGCCAAAGAGGCTAACCGGGCTCTGCCATTGCAACCAGTTGTGATAAACAAACCTTTCATGCAAGGTGGGGACTTGATTTTGTGGGGGTGATCAATCCAAATTCCTCAGCAGGACATAAATATGTGCTGACAGCTATTGACTATTGCACAAGGTGGGTTGAAGCAGCAGCCACCACAAGAAGCACAACTCAAGAAGTCATTGAATTTCTTGAAACAAATATCATAACTAGATTTGGGGTTCCCCTGAATTTGGTCTGTGATAATGGGCCAACCTTCCAATCATTGGAGTTTGCAGATTGGGCATACCAGATGGGGATAGTTATCGATTCTCATCCAACTATTATCCCCAAGGCAATGGATTGGTCGAGTCTACCAACAAGAACTTAATGAATGCCATCAAAAAGTCTACGATCAGATAAACCCAGGCAGTGGCATACATTGTTGAAATATGCACTTGTGGGCTGACCGGATAACGCACAAAGTCGCTCTTAAGACCTCTCCCTTTGTTTTGTTGTATGGTACCCAGCCAATTGTTCCCATCTCCTTGAAGTTGCCCACCTACCAATTTGCCTTAGATTATTTTGAAGATCATGATGATGCTGAAGCCCGGGTTTTAGACCTCACTAACTTGCAGGATGAAAGACTCCAAGCCCTGGAGCACTTCAGTAGGCATCAAGAAACTGTCAAAAGGTGGTTTGACAAGAGAGCCAAAGTGAAGGCTTTCAGACTGGCTGACTTGGTGCTCCTGTGGGACAAGGCTCATGAGAAGAAGGGTAAGCATACAAAGTTGCAGCCACTGTGGATAGGCCCCTACCAAATTGCTGAGATATTGGGTAACAATGCATTCCGTTTACAAGACCTGGATGGTAATTTTTTGGACCTCCCTGTTAATGGTCAATACTTGAAACATTATTTCTCCGCTGTTCCATCCAATGTATCATTTGAATGAAGTCATAAAGAAGTTGTAATATGTGTACATATTGTAAATAGCTCTGCAAGTTTATTCTGCTTTAGTTTAGTTCTAGTTTTCTTGTGCAATTGCTTCAATAGTTTTTAGTTTTATGTTTCTTCTTGGTTGCCTGTACAGTTTTTAGTTGCTGTGTTTTTAGTTAATCCTCGCTTCCTTGGAAGTCTGTGCAGTCTTTTGTTTCAGTTTTAGTTCCTTTGCTTCTTTTTCTTTGCTGCCTGTACAGTTCAGTGTTTTAGTCTGTACATTTTTATTTTGTTTTGCTTTAAGGCCTGTGTTCTGTCCTTGGAAGTCTGTGCAAAGTCCTTTGGCTTTTGAAGCCCATCCTTTAACCTTTGCCTGAGCAATCAATGAAAAGTCAGCCTTCAAAATTATTTTATTCTGAGCTGATCAGTCTAGTGCCCCATTCTGTTCATTGTTCCAATTGAGATGGTCTGCTTAAACTGAACTGTAGAACTATTTTGCTATTCAGGATGAAGGTAGGGAGATGATTGGATTTTGTGTCTTGCTTGCCACAGTTGTTTTAATTCTAGAGAAACTGCTATGTTATGCTGTTTAGTTGGAGGAACTCCCGGGGAATCCAAGAAAAGTTGGTTATAAGAGGGGACTATGATTCATGTAATTATTTGGGTATCCACAGAGGCTATCAGTGCCTAGACTGAAACAGTTCCGGATTGATCAAATGATAAAAGAAAATTGTGATTTCTTTAAGGCCTTTCAGATATTGATATATTTCAAAAAAAAAAAAAAAAAAAAAAAAGAGAAAGAAAAGAAAGAAAAGAGTGGTTCAATCAAAAGAGGCAGCCAATACTCCATTCTACCCTACAGTTGTAAAATTGGGTCGTGTAAATCTAAAGGGTAACTCTGTCTAGGCTGTAAAAGGCTAAACTAGTAAACAGAGCTCTACTCGGTTTCCCATTTTACAATCTAAAAAAGTTGATCAATCCAAAGTTCATCATTCAATCCAGTCATCCTTGGAGAAAGTTCTATACCCTTGTAATTGCACATCAGAAATCTTCCTTGAAGTAATTCAGCCTAGTATGTCCTTGGGAAATTTTAACAGCTAGCAGTTAGTAGTCAATTTATTGTGAAGAATGTCTGTGGCAAGGCATGATGCATGGTCTTTTTGTTTTGAAACTAGAGTCCTGGGTTCTAAAATAATGCTATTATTTTACCCGCAGATATCGCCATTTGTTGAGAAGCAACACACCCCCACTGAAAAATGCATTCCAATTTTCTTGAAAACTTTGAGCTTTCATTTTTGCAGCAGGGACCCTCTTGATATGTTTCAGGTTTTAAGTCCAGTTTTGCTTGCTTCCCTTTCAAGTTGTGTTTTTCCTGTCTTTCTAGCCCGTGTTTTCTCAGACTTAACTTTTACATGCTAGAAATCATTCATGCTTAAACAAAATCTTGCACCAGTACGAGAAAAATGCTGAAAACAGATAGAAATTCATGAAAAATCAAACTTTCCTTTTTAGGCAATGTCGCGATATCGCGACATTTCTATTTTTGGAAAGTGTCACGAAATCGCTACCGGCCCGAGGAGAGAGAAGGAAGTTGTGCGGAAGGGCCGACATGTCGCATTTTCGCTGAGTAAAGGAGAAAAAAATTGACTAAGTCCAGAAACCGTCGCGATTTCGCGACGCGTCACGAAATCGCGGTCAACGCATGCAGCTTCGGACAAACCGTCCCGATATCGCAACAAAGATCTCAGCCGAAGACTTAACTCATAAAAATTGCAGCGATGCGCCGACGTCCCAAAATCATGAGGCGTTTTGTTTCAAAGACTTACGTACTGAAGTTTGCAGCGACGCGCTGCAGAGTTGCTTCAACGGAAGTCCAAGGTCGAGGTTGCAGCGATGCGCTGCAAGTTGACGAAAAGGGAAGTCTCAGCTCGAAAGTGCAGCGATGCGCTGCACATTTTATAATCACATTGAGAAAAGAGACTAAGGAATAAAACTGGCGATCGCTACAAGGAACTCACGGTGCTCAAAGTCAAAAGCGTTTTCGATGGGGCGGCTTTAATAGTTCAAGTGTTCTAAAGGGCGGCGACGCGTTGCATGCGAATTCATGGGGCGTTGGTTGCAAAAGAGGGCTTAAGTGCTGAAACTGCAGTGATGCGCTGCACGTTTTCAAGTCGCAAGAAGTTTGTTTCAAAGGCCGCGTTTTCCAAAAGGGATGTCGTTGGTTGCAAAGACTTAAGGGGTAAGGACGGTAGCGATGCGCTGCACCTTTTGGGGAAGTCCAGCAAAGCAAATATACAGCGATTTCATGACTCAAAATGGCGATCGATACGAAGATAGAAGGACGTAGCGATATCGCTACTTGTCTCAAAATCGTGGGAGTTTTGGCTCGAAGGGAAAAGAACATTAAAGTTGTAGCGATTCGCTGCATTTTTAACGATAAGGCCAGCCAACATGAATATGCAGCAAAATTGTAACAAGGAATGAAAATCGAACAAAAGACAAGGAGGTGTTAATGATTTCATGCCACATTATCGAAAATGATTAAGTGCTCAAATGCATGGCGAAATTGCGACAGGAAGAAGGTTGAAAGTATTCAAGGGCAAAAGGCGTTGCATTTTTGTGACCTATCCACTCGACCGTGCAAAGTGCTTGAGACATGCAGCGATGCGCTGCGTGTTCCGTTTTCGCGGGGTTGGGCTAGCGATGCAGAGGAGATGTCGCGATTTTGTGACATGTCACGAAATCGTGACATGTCGTGGTTTCGTGGCCTATGAAGCAAGAAAGGTTGCCAGCGTAGAAGATGTCGCGATTTCGCGACATGTCACGAAATCGCGACATGTCGCATTTTCGCGACCCTGGCAGGAAAATTGCACGAAATGCTTATAGCCGGAAATAGACACGTGTCACGATTCTATGACACGTGTCAAAGCATGAAACAGACAAGCAGAGGCCGACATGCAAGAAATATTAGGATTTTGATATGTTTTAATGTTAAAGTATTGATTTAATGTTTATTAAAGTGCTAATTAATATTTTTGTCTTTCATGTAGGATTCCACCTATCACCTGCGGGACAACTAAAAAGGGGCCATAAAGACAAAGTTAAAGTGCAGATTTAATCAAGTACCGCCATGCTAGAGGAGAAGATGTCGGTGAAAGCATTCAATGGAGATTTATTCCAAATTTAATAGCATGGAGACAATTTCAACTCGGGGATGGATATGCGGAGTTGGGATAGTGAGAAAAGTGGTGACTCATCCGGCTCACCAACAAAAATTAATGAGAGCATTTATTTGCAGTTGCGGGTGAATGCAAGTGGCATTTGATTCTATCTTCTCCATTTATGACAAGCTGACCGCCTCGATTTGCGTAAGGGTTAGGTTTTATCCGGATCTTTGTTTTAAAATGGCTTTTATTGTAAAACCCGGTCCTAGGGTTTAAGATGATAATATTTGCAGTTAAGAAAAGATATTTTCTGTAAAGATCGGGATCTGTCCTGAGTCTATAAATACAATCGCAAAATGTAATCGCGGGAGGCGGAGACTTAGAAATAAAAAGGCTTATAAGCAATTTCTCGCAAATTTTGTGAAATCCTTTGTTTTCTGGACTGGGAGTTGATGTGCTTTTGCTGTTTTTTGTGGTAGCATGGCCAGGAGCCTAATATTTTATAGATCTGTGATAAGTGTATCTTCTTCTGTTATCCGTTCCATTAAATTTTGTTAGATATATGCTGTAAATCTGCCATTATCAAGTTTAAATATGTTGTTAGGCTTCAGTTGTTCCATTGTTTGCTTGGGAAATTACAGATTTTAGGTGTAAGCTTGTTCTAATTGCTTTGTCTTCACTGTGTGAGCTAGGCTACCGGTGAAAGATATCAGTTTTAACCAGACTTCTCTTCGATTTATAATTTTCTGTTAGACCTGTTCCATTTTGCCTTGTGCTCTTGGTTGAAAGTGATCTTAGAAATCCAGACGCTTTCCTCTTTGATTTGTTCTGTTGTGAAGCTGATAGTATAGATGAAATTGATAGTTTTAAGCTTTACAGTTTAAAGTTTGATAAACTTCCCTTCCTGCCTTACCCTACCCTCTCTTTGCTTACCGTGAATGATCCATTTTTACTTTCTTTATTTGTCTTTTATTTGAATCTGCTGACCCATGAGAGCTAGATCAAGAATCAAGTTAAATCCGATTGTTAACAAGTAACAACTTCTGCAACTACTGAACAAGTTCAAGAACCCCCTTAAGGTAACGAGATAGTCCATATTGAAATCTATTCCGAAGCGGAAAAGAGTGAATAGACATTCGACCCGACTCTGTAACTCACACCTTGGATAACCAGCTAGATCCTAAAGTGAGTGGGATTCATCCCGTGGGTGTTACCGATGTTTATGCTCATTCTTCACGGGGTGTGTATGAAAGCCGGACCAACAATCCCTTGTCAGGAATTTTCCAAAAACTTCTCAAGGCACATGTGATCTCCTTACCCAAAATTAGATGATCTATATAAACCTAAATCTAGAGGGTATGGAGAATATCACTATTATGTATTCCATCACCAAAGGTGTCATGACCTTAATTATTATTAATAATTATAGAACTTGGTACAATATATGATTGATTGAGGGGTCATTATTATTTATAATTGTTTATCCCCTCCTAACAAAAATCTTATAATTTATCAAAATTATTTACCACAACATGTGACCACACTAGCTATGGAGGAGCAATGGAGGAGGAGAAATGGAGGAAGCAGGGGAGGAATTTGAATCTCTAAAGGTGGGAAGGATCCTCATAATCCATGGATACAGGATGCTTCAAGCGAGGATCCAAGTACAAGCAAGCCACCTGATGAGATAGAGGATGGACATGATTCCGTCCCTATGCAAGTTGAAAATTTTGGGGATATGAACCCCTCGAGAAAGATCTTGACAAAGGGGTCCATTCAGTAGTTTTGGGCCTCAAAAAAATCCTTTCCTTTGTGGAGGCCCTCAAAGGCAAAAGGAGAAATTTCTTTGACTCTCTCCCACACCTCATTCTCAAAAATAATAGAGTAATAACTCCTTTGAGCATCATGGATGGTTTTTTATCCTTGGAAACCTTTTCCCTGGTAGGAAAATTCATAGGTGGGAGACCAGATATAGAAACCATTCAAAAATGGGCCTTTTCCAAGTGGAATATGGTAGGAAATATGGAGATCGTCATGTTGTCCAGAGGTTTCTTCATCATTCACCTCAACAACCATGAAGATGCCAGTTGTATCCTGATAGGAGGGCCATGGTTTTTAGGTAGGTGGAGCCTTTTCCTCAGACCATGGGGTAAGGAATTTGATCCTGAATCACAAAGCATTAATATCACCCCCATTTGGGTTCATCTACCAAATCTTCCTAGCCAATTTTTCCATGAGTACTTCCTAAAAGGGATTACAAGAACAATTTGTGAACTTGTAGCAATTGACCCTTCTACCCTGGCAAGATTAAGAATGACTCATGCAAGGATATGTGTGAATGCCAATATGGATTCTGAGCTTTCCAATTTTGAATAAATTGGATATGGGACTTTCTTGAGAAAGTAGAAAATTGAATATGATAATAAACTAGCTTTTGTGTGGAGTGCCGAACCCAGAATCACCTCAAAAATCAATGTCCAAACATGGTTATCCTAAAATATGCATCGAAGAAACCCGACCCTAGAGGATTTTATGCTAAAGGACATAACATGAATCAAGGATTTTGATTTCCAACAAATAAAGGATACTATGAGTAAGTCAAGAGAGGTCAAAACAACCAGGTGCAAGGAGTTGAACCCTAAAATTTAGAAAAAGGAAAGCAATAGGTCTCATGTTAGGCAGACTAGGAAAATTAGGTTAGTCATTTGATTTCAAAATACTTATTGAGGTTAGTGTTGATCAGGACAAGGAAGGAACTAAGGAAGCTTACCCTATCTTAGACCTTTCAAAAATCCTTGAGTCCCCATCAAGATCAGGGCCTTCAAATGCCTCCCCACCTTATCCTCCCTTAAACTACCCTTATGGAATGCCCCAAAACCTAGAAGAATACAGGCATAATATGGAAGAAGAAGATATAAGGATTGAATCCATGGAAATGATGGTCAGCGATGGTTGTGCCAATCCTATCTTGTAGTAAAAAATCCCTCCTAAATTTAGCCCTAAAAAAATGAGTTCAATGAAATCCCCCATCGATTGCGATAGTGATAAAAATAAAGGAAGGATCTCAACGGCCAAAAATTTTAGAAGAGGGATTGCAGATGATATTGCAAATGGGACTCAGAAGACTTTATTCTCTTTAGTTATCAACATCCTCAAATATGATAACAAAACCAACAAACCTCCTCCACCCTAGGGTCAGGGGAGAGGGAAGAACTCAAAATATTCTAAATGAAGGTCCTCTCATGGAATGTGAGAGGCCTTAATGGCCTAACTAAACAAAGAGTGGTTAGCTCATTAAGGAGAGAAATTAATCCTACAATTTTCATAATGCAAGAAACAAAAATTGATGTTGTGTTGTCAAATAAAATAGCCTCTAAAATATGGAAACATAGGGAAGTAGCCTTTAGCTAGGCTAGAGGTGCCTCAAGAGGTTTAATGTGTTTTTGGGACTCGAGGAAGCTAGAAGTCCGATAAGAGAGTCTTGAGTGTTTTATTTCATGACATGGATAATAATTTCTCTTGGATCCTATCCAACATCTACGCTCCTAATTCACTCCAAGGGAGAGTAGTTTTGTGGGAATCCCTAAGCAACATGAAAGAGGCATTCCATAATATTGTGGGAATCTCTGAGCAACTTGCAGGGGAATTTAACACACCCATTTATCCTTTAGAAAAAAATAAGGGATAGGTTTACCCATCATAAGTATGGATGAGTTCAATGAGTTCATTAATACCAATGATCTTATGGATGTCAAGCTTAAAGATGCCAAGTTCACTTGGAGCAATAGAAGATCCAAAAACCAAATAATTCAAGAAATATTAGACATGTTTTTTCTATCCTAGGAAGCCATAACTATGTTTGGAGATGCATCTCTTAATTATCTACCCAAAATTGCATCTAATCATAGTCCAATCCTGTTAGAAATGCAAAAGGCTCATCCTTTCAAAATACCCTTTCATTTTGAAGCAATGTGGTTAAAACATCCTGATCTGAGAGACCGTATTTCCCAATGGTGGCAACACTCTGGTCAGGGGAGCCCATCTTTCAAACTATCCCAAAAACTAAGGCTCATCAAAGACAACCTCAAGGTCTGGAACAAGGAGATATTTGGGAATTTGTTTGAAAACAAACAAGCGGTATCTAGTAGACTCGCCTACATTGAGAAGAAAATTCAGAATGGTGTTTGTGATGAAGCTACCAGGATTGAGGAAAGAAACACTCTAGATGAATACCACAACATTCTTGCTTGTGAGAAAATTTATTGGAGGCAGAAGTCCAGATCTCTATGGCTTAATCATGGAGATAGGAATTCCAAAATTTTCCACGTTACAACTCTAAGGAATAGAAGTAACAACATGATCAGGGATTTAGTTAAAGGGGATGGCTCTTCCACCCAAAACATCCATGAGATTAGAGATGAAGCGGTATCTTATTTCAGCTCCCTCCTTGGTGATGAGGCCCCCTATCTTGCCATAACCAAAGAGTCCATGCTTCAATTTATTCCTCAGTCTATTAATAGCAAGACCAATGCAAAACTCAATGCTCCTTTCTTGGATGAGGAAATCAGACAAGCCCTATTCTCCATGGATCCTGATAAGGCTTCGAGCCCTGGCGAATTCTCATCCTATTTCTTCCAAACCTTTTGGGATATTGTAGGGCAAGATGTGTGCTTAGCCATCAAAGAGTTCCAATCTTCCAAGCACATTCCTCACAGCTACAATTTAACTTTTATTTCTCTTATCCCCAAAAGGCTTGCTCCCAAATCTATGGTGGATTTTAGGCCTGTCAGCCTATGTAATGTCATTTACAAAATCCTTACCAAATCAATAGCTAACCATATGAAAGAAGTGTTACCCTCCATTATTGACCCCTTCCAAGGAATTTCGGTCCAAGGAAGGTATATTCTCGATGGAGTCATCACCGTCCATGAGGCCCTCCACTTCATCTCTCAATCCAAAAATCTTGCCTTTGCCCTCAAACTGGACATGAACAAGATCTATGATCATATAAATTGGGAGTTTGTTTTTGCTATTCTATCAAAGTTTGGGTTCCATCTGGATTGGATCAATCTCATTAAAGGTTGCATTTGTAGACCTTGGTTCTTTTTCCTTATCAATGGTTCCACGGTAAGATTCTTTCAGAGCAATAGAGGCCTTAGACAAGGAGACCCTATTTCTCCTATGTTGTTCATAATTATTGTAGAAGCCCTCGAAAGGACCATAAAATCTACCTGTAGTGTTGGCCTCATATTCAAGATAAAAGCGATGTCCTTAACCAATCTGGTCACTCATCAACAATTTGTAGATGATACTCTGTTTTTTACCCTCACTTCGGTAGGTGAGGCCAAGGTCATCAAACACATTTTGACTCTCTATGAGGATGCTACTGGATAAAAGGTAAATTTCAACAAAAGTAAGATTTATTTTCTCAATACTCCTATTCCTAGGTAGGCCAAGATTGCTAGGATATTGGAGTGCTCTATTTCTACCCTTCCTACCTCCTACTTGGGTCTCCCACTTTTCACAATAACTCTAGATGGATCATTGTGGAATAATATTTTGGAAAGAATCCAAAAGAAACTCATAGGGTGGAAAGGGCATCTCTTATCCCAGGCTGGTAAAGCAACTTTAACAATGGCCTCCCTCCAAAGCATTCCAGTTTATTTCTTATCAGTGTTCAAGGCCCCGACCAAGGTGTATCACAAAATTGAATAGTATCATAAAAACTTCCTCTATCCTAGTACTGAAGACAAGTAGTGCATTTAACTAGTATCTTGGAATAAGGTTTTTTGACCAAAGGAGGATGGAGGATTGGGCCTTCGAAGAATCAATCACCTTAATACAATATTGTTGGCTAAACAAGCTTGGTGACTGATGATCAATGAGGAGAATGAGTGGACTACAATTGTGAAAAGGAAGTATCTTCAAGGATCAAATTTTTTGAGTATTGCAGTCCCAAGCAGAGGATCGACTTTTTGGAAAGCCATATTGACAAGTAGAGACATAGTTATTAAAGGCTTAAGGTGGATCTTGGGGAATGGCCAAAACATCAGTTTTTGGGAGGACAAGTGGGCTAGTTGTGAAGCCCTCATAAAGGATCCTAACTTGGCTAGGTTAAAGGTCCACACTGATGTATTGTTTGGATAGAAGGTGGCGGACTTCTTAGGCCTGGTTAATAACAAGCCTAGGTGGAAATCCATAAATATTGATGGGTTGGAGGTTGAATTTGAGACTTTAGAAAATCTGTTGAGGTATAAATTCATTCCTTCAACTTGGGAAGAAGATAATGTCTGTTGGGTGTAAAATGAGAGTGGTGAGTTTTCTATCAAGATAGCCTACAAGTTTTTGCTAACACCTCAGGACCCTTCATTTCAAGATCATCTGGTGTGGACTAAAATGTTGATCCTAAAGATATCCTTTTTTCTTGGCTTGTCATCCAAGGCAAGATCCTCACCATAGACAATATGATCAAGAGAGGTATCATGGTTCCTAATAGATGTTTTCTTTGTAGGGTAGATTGGGAGTTTGTGCATCATTTATTTCTTGATTTCCCAGTGTCCACATCCATCCTAGATAGCCTTTTTCAAAATTTTCATATATCCTGGGCTAAACCTACCTCAATCTATGATTTTTTTATGCAATGGCCCAATCCCTTTGCTAACACCCGTCTAAGGTTTATGTGGAAAATCTGCCTCCATCATTTCCTTTGGCAAGTGTGGTTGGAGAGGAACCATAGAGCCTTTTCTAAAACTAGGATGTCCTCTGCTTCCATCATCAACAATATTTTGGCCTTTGCTTGTGAGAATGCCATTCTTTATCCCTTATCTTCTCAATTAGTCTCCTCCTTTGAGAATTCAATAGGTCAATCCTTGAACATTCCTTTAGAGGATAAGTCTATTCTAGCTCCTCCTAATCTTAGATCAAGATCCACGTGGATCCCCCCACCACCAAACTAGTTCAAGCTAAACTTTGATGGAGCTACCAAAGAAAATCTTGATAGGACATGGGTTGGGGGTGTGTTGAGAGATCTCAAAGAACACCTTATTTTTGCTTTTGTAGAAAATATAGGCATTCAGATGAACAACGAAGCTAAAGCTAAAGCAATGTCAAGACGATTGGTCTTGGACAAATATGTCCACAATAGATTGATAGTGGAAGGTGATTCACTCAACATCATAAACCTCCTCAAAAATAATAAAAATCCCTCATGGATGATTGAGGTCTGCATCAAGGAAGATAGGATATTGATTGGTGACAGAGGTGATATAGTGATCCAACACTCCCTTAGAGAGTCCAATAAGGTGGAATATAAGCTAGAAAATGAAGGAATTAATGCTGACAGACTCATCACGTGGACTCAGGGATTACCGTGTGATGTGCAATTTATAATTCAAAATGATATTAAATGATGTGGATGACTAATATTTGGCTCAATCTCTTATCTTCAATTTAAATCCAAGTTGGTCCTTGTTACCTAGTCTTAAGTAGGAAGTTACTTTTCTATCTCTTAAGTTTTTTTAGGTTTTCGAGAAGGCCTTGTCTTGATAAGCATGGAATTAGGTGTGGTTTCAATGGGCGTATCGATAGAGAAATCCACACTGGTGTAAGGAATACCAATCAAGGTTGGGCTTGGTCCTGATGTAGGTGGTTGATGATCCCACTTCATGTGCTAAGAATTTTCACCAATGCCGAATGCATCAACTTTCCCACCATGCCTACTTTTTCAAATTATATTATGATTCCAAAGCATGGGCATCCGAACAGTCACAATCTCTTATAATTTAGCACAAGTTTTTGTGTTATGAGGAAGACATGTAGACCTTCACCCAAGTGTC
The DNA here is from genome assembly GCA_028583015.1 of Wollemia nobilis. Taxonomy (NCBI): domain Eukaryota; kingdom Viridiplantae; phylum Streptophyta; class Pinopsida; order Araucariales; family Araucariaceae; genus Wollemia; species Wollemia nobilis. The sequence continues at coordinate 3,083,640 of JAQPPZ010001591.1, forward strand.
CTTAAGCTCAATGCTCATCCCTATGCATGGTGCCACCCCCATGTTGGTCTCCATACTAGCCAAGGAAGTATCCAAAAGCTTTCCTCCTAAACCCAACTATTCCTAAGAGTAAGAGCCTTTATGAGTTTCTCGTAGTTGGTAGCATTTACATTCAAGGGATTCACACCATGATGTATGTTTAGCAAAGCAATATCGAGATGGAATCCTTGGTGGAAGCCATCCTCACTAAGAGGGGTTTCACTCATTTTTTCAATCTATTCATCGAGGTCGAGAGAGAGATTACCGTGGCAGTGATGGATTCATGGGAAGTCAGCAAGGATGGTGGCAAGGTGAATGTTTGGGAATGGGAGTTCATCATTGATGTTCATTTTCTAGCAACAATCATGGGATAGGCAGCCAAGGGTAGATCAATTCATAGGGAGAAGCATAATTGGGATGTCGAGCTCAAAGAATTTAAGGACAATTCCAAGATTTTCAAAGAAGCCAAAACCGGTCTACTGCGTACCAACCTCCCCACCCCCTGGAATATTGTCATGAAAAATATAATGGAATTTATTACTGCTAAGGACCCTTGGAAAGTCCTCATAAGCTTCCATTATGCTTTTATTCTTTTTTTTTGTGATGTCAACCTGATCAGTATTCATCACTTTTTGTTCAATTCCATAAACTACACCATTAATTCCTATAGAAATAATAAATGGACCGAACTTACCATATATCGGGGTCTATTTAAGGTCATATACACCCATATCCTTGCCAATTCTCCCTAGAGCAACCCTCCCATTTATCCTTAAGCTGAAAGTTCCAAATGCAAAAACAACCCTGGTCTCCCTAAGCCTTATGGGGTGTCTCTAACAAAGAAGAGGGGGGTGTATCTTACAACCATAGGAGGGCTTGCAAGAAAGAGAATAAATATCAAGGACCTTGAAGGTCCCATTAGATCCTCACTGCACCTAAGGAATAAGCTGATCCAGGATAATTCAAAAGTCCTTGAGGTGGATTTTGAGGATGAGGATCCTAACCCCACTGATTCCATCCTAAAGTGTTACGTTATTATGATGTCCTCAAATATAATATATTATATTAAAGGGCTTCAATATGCATTGAACATCCTATTTTTCAATGAAGGTTTTCAAGACCAAGGTGAGTCCAAGATGGTGGAGGCAATTTCTGAGGTGAAGGTGAAGGAAGAGGTGAAGGATGACATGAAGGATGAGATTAAAGAAGAAGACGAGGACTACAATGAGGTCTAATTTGAGGCTTCTTATTTCATCCTGATGGCTCCCCTACATGGAGCCATTTTTATTTTGGTGATTTTCTTTTTTGTTGCCTTCATGGCTATTCTGTAGGGTTTCTCATCTTCCTATCTTGTGTATGGGGGGTTTAAGGCTTAATATTGTTATGGAAGGACCAAGGGTCCTTAGTTTAGTTATGTCGCACTGGTTTAGCAATCCTAAGCTAATTTTTATAATGAGGTTTTGGGTCAACCTGTGAAAACCCGTATCTAATGAAATATTTAAATTACCAAAAAAACATGTTACCACACAAAAACACAATGGTGTATTAACTTCTACAATCCATAAAAATTAAGTTAATCATGTCAATAATTTCCCATATTTCCAAGATTTAATGGGAATGATAAGTCGTGACCACTCTACTCTTGCTTTATCCATCCCATCTACCACTTAGGAGAATTAGTCTTAGGACCAGTGCAGTACCTAGTATGAATTTTAACTAGTGAATATTCCTCCATCTAAATTCACATATACCACAACACAAGTTAAAAAATCATCTTCCTCCTCAAATCCTTCTTCTATGTCATCTAATCCAAGTAATTTTTCTTCTCTTCTTGCTATCGTATCATCTTATCAAACAAATCCATCCAACTCCTCTTCCACATTATCATCCTCTCAATCTATACCACCATCATCTTACTCTGCTATGTTAGAGATATCATTCTCTACTATTGTGTCCACCACTTCCTCCAATTCACCTCACTTATAGTCTCCCCTTAACTCATTCAACCAATTTTTCTCTCCTATATCTGTCTAGACATCCAGTCTTGGCTTAGGGGAGTATTTGATCCATAATATCATTGTCTCTTCCTCAACTATTAAGTCTTCTAAGGATTTTGGTTTCTCCCATGACATTCCATTAACTATTGGTGTTATCATCCCCATTGGTTCTTCCACCAAGTATACCAAAATTGTCTTTGGAGGCCTCAATGATTCCTCTAAACCATTTATTTCTATCAATTCTATAAAATCATTTTGTAGTAACATTAATTATATGTCCAAGTTGTCCTTTACTATGAAATATTTATAGTATTTTAATTGGCATGGATTTGGTCTTGGTCTATATGAACAGGTTCCATTCTCTATTTTTGACCCTTCCTATGCACTACCAAAAGACAAATCTACTTTAGAGTATCATGAAAACTCATTGATAGTCCTCCTTGGGAATGATCTATAATGTCTTAATATTGATCCTAAGGATGATAATTCTGATAACTATATCTATTCTGATCATGATCATTTGCTTCTTCCAAAATTTATTCAAGTCTCCACCATTCATACCATTTCCCATGACACCTTATATGAGAAGAAAATATTTCATCCACCCAAGCTACCTCCAACTTGTCTAAAGGAGACTCCCCCTACCTCTCCACATAGCCCATCCACACCTCACCATATCCCTCCCCTCATGTCATGGATTATTCAAGTCTCTTCATGTTCAGGCCTAATGCATCAACCTCTTCTAACCATGCAACACAAGCATTATCATAAGAAGACAATTAAAAATTCTTGCAGTGATCCCCCTCATGTATTCCAACACCATATCTACCACATTTTACTCCAACATCCTCTATACCACCTCTTCTTCCAACACCATCTGTACCACATCTTATTTCAACACCATATCTACCACCTCATCCTTCAAACCCATATTTACCACCTCTTCTTCCAACACCATCTCTACCACATCTTCTTCCAACCTCATCTCTATAAAATATTCTTCCAACTACCTATTCTCTATTCCATGCACCTCACATGGCCCAATCCTCAAAACTCTAGCACTCATCTTATATACTTCCTCCACCTCCTTCATATTTATATCTACATCCTTACCACCTTACTTATAACCAAATTTCCAACCAATTCCATCATATCCTAGCTAGTCCACCTCCAACTCCATGTCTAATTGACCTAAAATAGATCTTGGATCAACTCATAAACATTGAGCTATAATTGAGTTTCCATGATACCTCTCCAACTCCACCTCCACCCGACCTACAACAATTATTAGACTCACAAATCTAGAGCTATATTTTATTCACCTAGACATCTCTCTAGAATCCCCTCAATCCTCCTCTACGACATATTCCTCCACTTCACTTTCATCTCAACCTTCCCATCAACCTTGTCCACATCCAACTCCACCTCCACCTACCCTACAACAAATATTAGAGTGACTCATAAACCTTGAGCTATAGTTGAGTCACTAAGACATATCTCTACCACCCCCTCAACACTTCTCTACCATATCTTACTCCACTTCACTTTCATATCAACCTTTCAATCGATCTCATCCATCACATACCTAGACACCCATATTGAGCACTATCGATAATATTTTAAAATTTTTAGGATATAAAATCAATGTATTTACCTGACATCTACTCTATAGAGCCCAACAGACCTAAATCCTAGTCGTATATGGAATATCACTATTCTATCTATCATTATCAAAATAGGTATGACATCGAAGACAATTGACAGTTCAAGTGTTTAGTGCAAGACCTCTTATATCATGGAGAATTAACACTCCCCTCCACTTGATCCTCTTACAATGGCTCTTTTCTTCATCAATTTCCTCCTCTTAATTAGTCCATCTCTTCCATCCACATACATTTTACATGTAAGCACCAATCCAATACACCAACCTAAACCATGCCCATCCCATACCACCATGTCACATGAGTTGGATGAAGCCACCCAAGTAATGTTATCACAAGCTTGATCAATCCACAACATCCATTCTTGGAATCAAAATCTATCCAAGAATATTACCTAAGATCATCATGAACCCTACTCTTTTGGTTCAACATGTAGACTTTCTCTTCTCCACACAAACTCTAATCAAATTTAATTTTTATGCACCATGCCTATGTAAGGATCTACATGCCTATGTTGCATCATGTGGCAAAACTAACCGACCACCTACAACTGATTGTAGAATCATGAGTACACCTACCTATAGATCCAAAAGGGGCCACATACCTAGCAGAGTTATGAAGTTATGGTTATAAATGAAAGGATTTTTCTTGACAGAGTGAATTTCCAAAAATAGTATGAATTCTGCACTCAATATCATCTAGCAGAACATGAAGGAGATAACTAGAATATTGTAGGGTGAAGTGAGACAAACATATGATGATAGAATTTGTAATTCTAGTGGCTAAAATAATTATAGTAGGGTGTGAGGCAATGGATTTTGGAAAATAGAGGTTGCTCTAATAGCAAGTCGGTATAAGGTCTGTGTTATTTTTTGTTGGCCTGTAATAAAAGGGAAAATTTATGGTTAGTGCGGTCAAACTTGGCTGAGTGAAATTAAGAGTCTCAAAATACAAAAAAAGAGTATATCAGCTATGGGAGGTTTTCATAGTGTAATTCTATGAACATCCAAGTTTTGAAAACTAAGATCTAAAGTTTTAAATCCACTAGATTAGGAGGTTCGTTGTCATTACAGTCAAGCGATGTAGGGAAAATTTTGGAATTGTCGATTCTGAAGAGTAGAAGCAGTTAACACCTTTTAAAAGGTTAAAGAAAAATGATATTTCCATGATAAACATAGTCAAACCTTTCTAAGTGGAATTTAGAGTGGCGGATCCAGGAAAACAATGTTAACTCCTCACACAAACCAAAATAGAATGATAGTTTCATGGTCAAAATGGTCAAACCTGACCTAGTAGAAAACTAAGTAGCAAAAATAGTAGGAAGCCATTTGCAGCCACAGGTAAGCTAATTTTATGGTCAACATAGTAAAACCTTTCTAAGTGGAATTCAGAGTAGCAGATTCTACAAAATATTGGAAAACATCTAAGAGATCATACTCCATAGTCAAAATGGTTAAACCAAGACTAGAAGATAGTGAACCAACATATTTTGAAGAATAAAAGGGGTAGTGGAAGTTGACAAAGGCAATGGAAAATATTTGGGAAGACCAAAAATCACCAAAATCAAGATTCGACTACATTTTCATTTGCAGATCAATGGTGGAAAGTTACTACAAGAACGAAGAGTGGTCTAGATTGACCTGTAACCTCCCCAACCATGAAAATTAGTTGAAGAGTTGATAATTTGTAGAGTGTAGAGACATAGCATTAATGGAGTATAGCTCAATCCTCTTATTGAATATTCATTAGAGGCTACCACCTCAACACTTTTCTATTTTAGTAGAAAAAATCTTTGTAACGTTCCAATAGGTTAATCATTGTAAAAAATCTATATAAGGAGGTCGAACCCTCATGTTTAAGGGTCAGATCTAGAGTGTTTACCTGATATATTACTGTAATTGTTGTGAGATCAATAGAAGGAGCATAACTGAGATGTTTACCTCTAGATTTTTATCTTTACCAACTATGAATTATTTTTGTAAATGCATTTCTATTACTACTTTATGGTTAGTCAATTCTGTTGATATTGGATTGCTAATTTGGAGTACCTTGGAATGGTTCATTTTTTAATAAATATTGTAGAATAATTTTATTTTTGTTATCCTAAGTGCCGATCTAATTCTACTATTTAGATTATTAGCATTTAGATGTTTGAAATAGTTTTTTGGAGCATTTCCTTATTTTAATGGTGAAGGTGTTGAGTTTTGATTGTTGTTAGTCTCAAGTTTGCAATACTGTAAATGTGATTGATCAATGGATTCTTGTTATTTTTCAATGCTATTAGCTCTATCCAACCATCTAATTTCTCAATTATTTACTAACCCTTAGCCTATTTATATCCCTAAACTTATACTATTAATTGAACTTAATTGAGTCAACACCTGAATAAGTTGACAAGGAATACCAGCCTACTATGGAGGTTGGATTGAAGTATATCTCTGGTCGAACCAATGCCATATTTTAATTTGTTATTAGCGTGTATACACATACCAAAAGTCATAAATTCATAGTTACATTTCAATGTTCCCTTGATGTCAATTTAGACATTCTTGAATACTGTTGAAGAGAAGGCTAATTTCCATGGGATGAAAGCCATGGAAATGGGAAGTTATGCAGTTAAGTTGAAGAATGAACGTACAATTATTTAAACTAGAGTGATTGACTTGCAAGAGTTAGTGTTGCACTTGAAGATCAAGAGAAAACAACCTTTACTTGTCCATGGGGAAAATTTGCCTATAGGGTTTTACCTTTTGGTTTGTGTAATGCCCCAACAACATTTCAACGAGTTGTCTTAGCAATTTTTTTTTTATTTGACTACCAACAATGTTGAGATATACATGGATGATTTCACAGTATGTGGATAAAATTTTGAATTTATATTAGAAAACCTTGAGAAAGTTTTAACTCACTGTGAAACATACCAATTATCCTTGAATCTAGACAAATGTTTTATGATGATGGAGGAAGGAATAGTTCTTGGTCATCACATCTCTCTTCAAGGGATCTAGGTTGATCCAAATAATGTGGAAATTATCAAGAATCTTCTTCCTCCTAAAACTCATACTGATGTCAGAAGCTTCCTAGGACACATTGGTTTTTACCGTAGGTTTATTCCTAGCTTTAGCACAATAGCCAATCCCATGTTTGCCCTATTGACTAAAGATTTTGAATTCTCTTGGACTGCAAGGTGTCAAGAATCATTTGAAGCTCTAAAAGAGAAATTAGTAACTCCACCTGTGTTAAGAGGACCTAATTGGACATTACCATTTCACATACAGACTGATGCTTCCAATACTACAATTGGAGCAGCATTAGGAAAAATTGACAATGGTGAACACTATGCCATCTACTACATTAGCAAGAATTTGACAAGAGCTGAGAAAATTATACCACAACTAAGAAGGAATTCTTGGCAATAATTTATGCCATCAAAAAATTCAGGCATTACATCACAGGTTATCAAATATTCATTCACACAGATCACACTACCATTAAGTATTTGATGAATAAGCCTATGGTAAGTGTAATATTTATTCGTTGGTTACTGTTGCTACAAGAATTTGATATCACAATAATCAACAAACCATGAAAAGCTAATGTTGTAGCAGATTTTTTGTCCAGGTTATAGAACACAGAGGAAGAGGAATTAGTTGAGGACACTTTTCCTGATGAAAAATTATTTGCTATATATGTCCAATGACCTTGGTTTATAGATATAGTCAATTATTTGGTCATAGGGAAAATTCCTCCACATTTCACTTCAAAACATAAAAAACAATTGATCAAACAAGAGTTCTTCCTTTGAGTGGATTAAGGGTATACTTTTTAAGTGCAATCCTGACCATGTGTTATGTAGGTGCATCCGAAAGGATGAGGTATATGATATCCTTAGGGCTTGTCATAATGAACCCTTAGGTGGACACTATTCTATAAAAAGCACAATTAGAAAAATTTTAGGGACATGATATTATTGGCCATCTCTTCACAAGGATGTGAAAAAGTACATCAGGCATTATGATGCATGCCAAAGAATGGGGAAACCCACTCATACAAATGAAATACCACTATAGCCTCAATTGGTTTTAGAGACATTTGAGAAGTGGGGGCTTGATTTTGTAGGACCTATTGATCCACCTTCTCAATAGGTGGATCAATAGGTGCATGCTTTCAAACATGCTCATGAAGAGAAGGTCGTCGATTTCTTGTATACTTAGATTTTTTAGATATTTGGAGCTCCATGGTCTATCACCACAGACCAAGGACCCCAATTTGCATCTAAAGTCATTGAGGCTTTTACAGAACTATATGAAATCAAACATAGGAAATCATCACCTTACCACCAACAAGCAAATGATCAGGTTGAGGTAACAAACTGGGAACTGGAACGAATCTTGAAAAAAATAGTAGCTTTTCATAGGAGAAACTAGCTAGATAAATTACCTAAAGTATTTTTGGCATACAATACTACTTGGAAATCCACTACTAGATTCACACCTTATGAACTAGTTTTTGGTAAAAAGCCCCTCCTACCTATTGAATTTGAGCTACTAACATTGCGCACAACATTGGAAATTGGGATTGAATTTTCATAGGCATAGATGGATAGGATTTTTTAACTGAATGCATTGGATGAACTTCGATTGGATGCTCTACACCAAACATAAATAATTCAGGAGTAGAGGAAGCTGTGGCATGAAAGTCACATTCAGTAGAGGAAATTTTAGCAAGGATATTGGGCTTTGTTGTTTGATTCTTGCTAAGAGGACTTCCCTAGAAATATGAGAACTATATGGCTTGGACCTTACTAGATTGAAGAGGTATTTGACAATGGAGCAACTCGTCTATCTCCTATTGATGGATCATGAAAAAAATTGGTAGTGAATGGACATCACCTCAGGGTGTACCATAAACATTTGACTAAAGAGGAATTCTTGTAGCAGCTTGACAGTTTGGATGCACAAAAGGTGGAAGAGATTCCCTCTTCCACTTCAATAAAATCAGCATGATCATGGATTTCAAGAAAAGCAGAAAAAATTTAAAAAAAATTATAAAAAGCAAAAATCAAAAAGATGAATAAATTTTGATTGTGAATTCCTTCATGGACATGATTTCAGGGAAATCATGAATTCCTTCATGGGCATAATCAGAATAATAAAAAAAAAAAACAGAGAGAAAAGGAGAGGTAAAAAAAAAAAGAGAAAACAAGAAAAAAAATAGAGAGAAAAATGAATAGCTTAGCAGTGAAAACCTTTCCTAAGGCACTACTGAGTTGGTATGCATGAAAACCAGTTTTTTGGCATGCATAACCTTGAAAATTTTTGAATCATCATTGTACAAATTCACCAACTGCACTTGTTTTGAAATATTGTAGAAAATCTCAATAGAACATCAACAGAAGCAATCATTCTTCAAAAATTGCATTAACTTGTTTTAATAAGGTATATATTTCTTACATTTCTTCATTGTAAATGATTGATATGTAGTATATAACAATTAACCATTAGCATAAAAGGTATCCATAAGAGTTGGCATATTTAAAACATGTTTTGAGAAGGAGAATATTGGTTTTTGCCTAATCTTCAAAATGAGAATGCCAAAAATAGTGTCTGCTATCTTCTTCAGAATGACTGTTGTATTATCTTCGGATTGAAGTTTTCTTCATATTAACTATTGTATTATCTTCGGAATGAAATTGTCTTTAGAATGACTATTGCACTTTGTCTTAGGAATGAAATTGTCTTCAGAATGACTGTTGCACTTTGTCTTTAGAATGAAATTGTCTTTGGAATGATTATTGCAATTTGTCTTCGAAATGAAATTGTCTTTGGAATGACTGTTGCACTTTGTATTCAAAATGAAATTGTCTTCGAAATGACAATAGAATGAATGTTGCACTTTGTCTTTAGAATGAAATTTTCTTCGGAATGACAACAGAATGAATGTCGCACTTTGTCTTCGAAATGAAACTTTATCTTTAGAATGAGGAATTATTTTTGCAATGAAGCATAATCTTCGGAATAAGCATTCAACAGGATATTTCCACGTGGCATCCAAGGAGGGGAAAAATATATGATCAATAAAAGTTTTTTGACTGCATATGATAAATGGCACATGTCAGTTGAGATGTGATTTGTCTTACCTTGCACCCATTAAGGAAGTACTAGAATCATAGGGAAGTGACCAACAACATACCACCTTTTTTTGACACTAATAACCATGCATGTGAGAAATCTACGGGTAAAATAGAGGAGCTAAAAACAAGTAATGTGGATTTGACAGCAAGGACATATGTGCAATCATTAACAAATAAGTTTTCAGAGAAAAAATAGAGATGCATGCCACCCTTCCTTCCGAAGACATAATTGTTAACGCAAAATGATTACGAGGTACAGTGTCGATATTGCAGTTTATTTCGAAGAAGACAAACAAAGCAATTGAAAACCTAAAAACAAACCCTACAAGTCTACAAGAACCAAAAACCAACAATCCAACGGAAGAGTAGTAGCAGAGGTGAGTAGTTTTTAACATACCAAAATAGAAAAATGGGATGAAAAACAAAGATGAAACTAGCAGATACCACCCACCTTCGAGAAAATCTAGAAGTGCTACAAATTTTTGAAGATGGAGCGCTTATGCCATATTTAAACAAATTTGATGGGTCCTCTAAAGATTTGGCCGGCATGTTTGCTCACACATTCAGAAATAACCGGGCACACATTAATGACATGACAATTAAGGTAACCCCTGAGGTTTTAAGTGAAATTATTAAGATTCCATTAGAGGGTCTTCAAATTTCTAGAATTGGCAAAAATACACTGGAAAATGTAGTTAGTCAATTTTTGGAAGAAAATGATAGGGATCCAAAATACTTAACACACAGCACATGCAAGTGGGTAAAAAGGGCTAGCCTACAAGAACACTGGAATGAAGTGGCCACATGGGTAATAAAAATTTTAACCTGTGAAGGGCAGTATGTACTTTTATTAGGGCATCATTTCAAAATTTTGAACCACCTAAGACATGGTAGGCAACAACCAGAAGTTAGGGTAAATATTCCCTTGTATCTGCACCAGGAGTTGAAAAATATGGCAAAACGATATTAGGAAGGAAAATGGAGCCCTCACCACCATGGTCTTATTAAATTATTCTGCCAGTATCATTTTAGAGGAAACCCTAGAAGCTTTGATAGGTTTTATTCTACTCTTAATGATGTAGTTTTTGGAAGAGAGGATGGGGAGGAAGAAGAAACAAATGTTGTCATAGATGCTATTATAGAGGAAGAAGAAACAAATGCTATCATAGATGTTATTGCAGAGGAGGAAACACACCCAGTAGAAGCAACATAGCACCTTTATCCATAAACTTCAACCTCACAAGCTAAGAAACAAAAGAAGAGAGGGCCTGGAATCGACAGTCAAAAGTAAAAATAGAATAAAGTTAATTTTTTTGAAGATGTTGTTGATATGTCAGAATAGGGGAGTGAAGTGCCTAGAAAAATAGGGGAAGAGACAACAAGGGAAATAGAAGCACTCCCACCAGAATTTGAAACTATCCCCACAACCCATGTTGTCACCAAAAAATAGGGCAAGAAGAAAAAATTTACAGCAAGAACTAGGAGGTCTACAAGACTCCACTTGAGAGAAATAGAAGAATAGGTATAGAAGAAGAAGGTGGACAAGGCAATTCTAATGTTATAGAAGTGCAAACAACCCCTAAAGATTTTTTAGAATTCCCTAAACAAATGATTGAGATTGGGCAAGACAGTTTTGAAGTTGCTACAATTCAACAAGCCATAAAAGATGTGGATGCAATCATAGATAATTTCATGGAACCTCCCAAACAAGAGTAGACAACTGAAGCAGAAGATGAGATAATTGTTGAGAAACCATCTATAGATGATTTGTCTACATTATATTCTAAATCAGAAATAGAGGAGGTGGACATCACAGAACAACTAAGAGTAGCAAAAAGTGTTATCAAAACACAAACTAAATGGATTGAAGAAAAAGAAAATATCATTGGAATACATGAAAAGAAGATTGCAAAATTATAGTAGGAAGTGGTAGAATTGAGGAAGAGGTTGTCATAGTCTGAAGAACATCCAACTATATCAATTCATGAGGATAATTTGGCTCAGTTATTTATGGGATTATCTAGGGCATATGACTCTTTTACTTTGATTGAGGCATATAAAACTTTCACTAAATACATAGGTGCTCATTCTGAAGCATCACCCTTTCATTCTGAAGAAGTGCCCTTCCATTCTAAAGCATTGCCTTCTCCTTCCAAAGATGCTCTAGAATTGATAAAAAGCATAGAAAAGAATATTGGAGATGAGTCATAACAAGAAACACCAGCACAGGAGAAGTTTAAACAACAACATGAAATTGTTCAAGCAAGTACTCCTTCAAATGAGATTTTTGTATTTAAAATTGTTATACCTTCAATAAAAGTAGAGTAAAAAGGGATACAAGTAGAATTATTATCAGATGACCAACCAGTGGAAGTAGCAGAAAAAGGGGTTCAGGTAGATATGCTATTCAGATTTCCACCTATAGTTAGAGCACCCAATATTGTATCCCTAGAGCAATATAATATAGACATAGCTATTTGGGTGATTAAATATGAAAAACTTGCCACTAAAGTTGAAAAATTTAAATTGGAAGGTAAAAAGTTAGAAGCAAAAGAAACATAAATCAAGGCATTGAATGAAAAAGTGACAAATTTATGTCAGATTGCTGAGTTTTTGGTCCAATTCAGATGGTCGGCCAGATTTTATAGTCTCATTCTAAAATAGAAATATCTCAGATGGCAGGTCATGAGGATTAGCTCAGGTCTCCCATACAAATTGGACACAATTGTAGATTTCTTAGAAGCCTATTTTGACAACCCTATAGAACAGAAAAACCTCTTATGTGAATTATTTTTACACTTCTTTATTCTAGAAGAGGTATATTTTCACCCTCAAATTTACATAGGAGATGTTCAACTGAGAGCATTCATGTCCACTTTACAAAATTAGTTTTACTGGGACCAGGAGAAAAGAAAAAATAAATAAATTGAATTAAGAGCTGAATTGTTAGTCAGAGCAGTTTACCCAAATCATCCACTTATCACCAGACATCATTTCACCATGATGAACATGGAAGATGTAAAAATGATGTACTTGAGCAATTTGAGGGACTGTGTGACCAAATTCTAGAATTTTTGTAATAACAATTTTGTTCTAGCATTATCATTTTGTAGAAGCAGATGGGCAGAAATTTTCATTTCTTTATAGAAAATGGAACCTATCTCCCCCATTAACCTAGAATGGTCTAGAAGAAGGGAAGGAGTGATACAACTGATTGAAATCATGCAACATCATTGGATAGGTCTCAAATTTAGGCCTCCAACCATAATTTCTCCAGTTCCCTTCTATTTGGAAGAAGATTCTCAACTTGATGATCAGTTTGAAGAATGGCTCAGAAACCATCAAGAGAATAGGGGATATTATATAGGCACCAAATTGTTCTATAGATCATGGAATTTGAATATGGATATATGTTATTCTATAGCACAACAGAATGCATGAGGACATGCATTAATATAAGTTGGGGGAAAAATGATGAGGCCTAGAAATGCCTCAATCATAGCATATTTTGAACATTGAAATTGCCTAAAAACTCTTTTTTTTAATCTGATATGCTAGTTAAGTTGATTTAATATGTTGTGTATTAATTTTTTGCATGATCAATGTGTTAGAAATACTATATTCTGATTTTTATAGTTTTTTGCATAGTTTTATGTTACTTTGTCATGTCTTGCTAAATGAGAAGTATGCTTAGGTTGGTAGCAACACTTCACTAGTTTTTTTTTTTTTATTTACATGGTGGAATTGGTAGCCACCACAAATCTAGGTAGGTTGTCATCTTTTATGGCTGCCATAGTATTCTACGTTGTCCACCCCGGAAGCCACCACATAGATCTTCACATAGTCCACCCCTATAACCACCATGCCACAATCATTTTAAACCTTTTATGTTGATGAAAGCACTAGGAAAGGGACAAGCGTTCAATCCGACGAGGCCCGAGATTTGAACCTTGGACCTCTACCCCCTTATGGGGTTTTGATGAACCAATTGGTCTACACCTCGGACCTAGCACTTCACTAGTTTTGTTTTGATGTGTTTCAAGCATTTATTTATCTAAATCTAGCAAATAGTGCAAGCAAACTGTTACTGTGCAGTAGAAACTAGTTTTTCAATGTAAATTCTAGCCAGATGCCAATGAATGGCAAGGCATGGAATTCACACATGGAAAGAGATGAAGGCTATGGCAATATGATCCTGAGAGCTAACCCACTTGAGAAATGCAGATGAAATCACTTGAAGAGCACATAGTTTTCCATTTTGAAGATATTTGGAATGAGCAGACATCTTCGGAATAAGAAATATAGTCTCTTCGAAATGAGCGGACATCTTCGGAATGATAAATACAGTCTCTTTGGAATGAGCCACTTATCTTCGAAATGAGAATAGAAAGTGCTTTTTGAGTTGTTGACTAATTTTTTATGATGGAAAAAGGGAAAGAAGGTTTAAAAGGTTAAAGGAAAATATCTCCCATCTAAATTTTTCGTCCTTGCCATCCAAAGCCACCATTCATGGAAAAGATCAATTTTGATCCTCTTCTAGGATAAACCCAGGAATGCTGCAGTATAATAGGAATAGATTTGTAAAATAGGAATGAGATATTATCAGTTTGTAAATAGATTTTAGGATATATATAAATAGATAGCTCCTATCCAAGTTGAGCTAAGAAAGGTAGAGAAAAATAAGCAAGAAGTATAATAATAATAAAAGTGACTGTTACAGTCCTATAATAGGGTTTTTAGCAGCAATACTGTAATTATGTTCTTGAATCAATAAAGTGCACTATTTTTATTCATGTTGTTGTGAATGAGTGTGAGTAAGATCTAGAGAGAGATAAAGACTCATACCTTCTTCTAGACAAGGAGGCTGGCCACTTCTAGACCTAGGAGGAGGACTAACAATAGGTTTTTATTCTAATTTTGCTTTAGCATAATAAGTTGTAAAACTTGTCATTTCATTTCTATGTTAAAAACTAATAGTATTTGCAATCTTAGTTTATTTCATGAATTATAGGTTTGGTTGTAATCTCCATTTTTAGAAAGCTTTCAAATTACTACAAATTGTCATTTCCAAAATTTATTGTTTTATGCAATTTACTGCATTTTATGTTTTGTTGTCAATCCCTGCACAAAATATTGACAACCTTCTATTATAGAGCATTGACAGGACTTCATTTCCATGTTATAATCAGGTTTCCATTACTGCAAAAGTAAGTAGACTTCCTTTCTGCAATCATAATTAGATTTCTAATTCTGCAAATGTAACTAGGGAGTTATTTTTGCAACATAATTAGATTTCATTTTGTAATTATAACTAGGATTTTTCATTTCTGTAGTTAGTATTTAGTTTTCATTCCTGCAATTAGATTAAAGTTTAATTTATGCAATTTAGAGATAAAAATGTCCTAAATTCCCCACACAATCAGTTTCACCAATAAGACTTGTTGCTCCCAAATGACCTAAGTTATAGCAATGTTCACTCCTTTCATAAATAGCCTTGTACACTACCCTGGATTGACAAATTCATTGAGAATTAATGATGTGCATAATGACAACGCATCAGTCTCTTTAGAATAAAAGTCATGGAATAATATGAATTCAATCTCTCTCACTCCATGGTATTAAATATAGTATGTCTCTTACTCTAAACATGCACTGCCAACTATTATTTTATCTTTGATTTCCAAAATAGATAAGATGATGAGGAAAAGTCTTTTTGAAGAAAAGTCATGAAATAATATGAATTTAATCTCCACTTTCACTTGATATTATTTTGAATCTTCAATAAATCTTACAAGTTTTTATGACTCTTACATATAAGAATCATTATGTTATGCTCGACCATTTCATCCTTGATAGCCACATTTATTACTATTCAATGAGTTTACACAGGTTTTTATGAGGGGTCTGAGTCTCCTCATATTAAGTGGGGTTTGAACCTTGGACCTCTCAAAAAGAGGCTAAAGCCCTTACCACTCTAGTAAGCTTTAAAATTTCAAAAATTAAGTTTACATGAGTTTTTGTGAGGGGTCCTGATCCCCTCTTATCGGGGTTTGAACTTGGATCTTTAAACCCAAGGACTTACCACTACGGTATCCCTCACAAGTTATAACCACTTATATTATAACATCTTCTACTTGGATAGAATTTGTCATAGATTTGACCTTCATATTATCCTGAATTAAGGCATCCTTCCTTCTAGTTAAGACTTCTAATAATAACATTTTTGATAGTTTACCTAGTTTTTCCTCATAAAAATGCTTTATTTTTTTATTTTTACCAAATATTTAGAACAAGTATCTTTTCTTTATAAAAATATATTATTTTAATTTTTTGAAAGGTCTAGAACAATAAACGATGAGGCTAGCTCCTTGCTTGCACTTGCTTATTACTTAAACTTGAAAAATTGTGTGATTTCCAAAATTTAAAAAAAAAATGACTTACTTTGGACATGTACTTGCTCTCGACTCTTATAATGAATAATTGTTATAACTAAAATCAAACACATTATTTGTAATGTGTTATATAGGATTAAAATGGGTTTTAACCATATTACATCATGACGACATAGTGGTATTGCAACTACTTGGCAATTATACATATATCCCTTGGCAAGATTCAAACTATTCTCCTCCTTAAAAGTTGAAAAATCTAATAAATTAAACTAATACCATTTGATAATATATATTTTAATTTTTTAATAAGCTATGTGTGGCTTCTATTGGGGGCCACTTCCATATAACATTGATAATATTAAAAAATAAAAATTTCTTTATTTTAAATTATATAAAAAATTAATTTTATTTTTCAAGTATAATTTAATATGAAGATAAAAACAAACAATATAAGGAATTTATCTTTTAATAAATGTAATCAAATGTGAAAGGAGGTTAATATACACCATTTGCACTTATATTCAAAATTATATGCAAAAAAAATATCATAATGCATTGAAAAAGGAGTCATATAGGTTCTAAAAATATAGAGAGAAATGGCTCAAGGAAGGAGATAGAAATACAAAAAATGTATGATTCAACAAAAATAATTTTTTTGTTTGTCATATCAAAAATATTTTAACTCCAAATGGAAGAAATATTGAGGATGAAGAAGATATAAGGCAAGAAGCAATTGATTATTTCAAAAATATTTTATCAAATTCTAGGTAAGAAATGGAGGAAAAAGAAAAACTTCTACAAAATATTCCATCAATTATCACTCAAGAACAAAATGAAAGCTTAATGGAGAAGATACCAATGGAGGATCTCCATGAAGCAGTTTTCTCTTTCCATCCTAACAAGGCACCTTGCTTCGATGGATTTCTTGTAATTTTCTTTTAAAATTTTTGGGATTTATTGAAGTATGATATGTTGGTTGTGGTTGAAGAGACCCTAAAAATGAAGACTATAGCATAAGTGAGATCAATGCTATTTTTATTACCTTGGTTCCCAATAAAACAAACACAAAATATTTTTGTCATCTCCCACCTCACCCCCATCCTATCATGTGCCTTTGCTCTTTGTTCATCAAGCATGATGTGTCTAGTGCACAACCCTTCACGTGTCATTTCCTTTATCACTTGCCCATTTCCATTTTCATCTCCCCTTTTCGTGAAGTCTTTGTCTATAATTTTAGCGGTAACTTTTGCTTTCAAATTTTTTCCAATTTGTCAAAATTCGTAATGCTAAGGGAGTTGCTTTGATGTTGTTAGATTTTGTCCAGCTCACTTTGTGGGGTTTTTTTAACGATGGCTAGTAAGTGCCTTCTTCATTTACTGTTTCTTTTCATTGGGTTTATCCCCTTTGCTCAGTTTGTAAGCCTTCGAGTTGGTTTCATACTATTTTGCAACACTGATCCTTTTGTAATAAGGTTTTGGGGTCCCTTTCAAAACCCACATTCTAATGAATATTTCTATCTACCCAAGAAAAAAACCCATCTAGGAAGGCTCAAAAAACCCACAACCTGTCCCAACAAGATCTTCCTATAAAGGGAATAGGTCACATATGAAGGTAATAAAACCTTGAAAATTCAATCCACCATGGCACTTCATGATTGGAAGGGATCAACACACCTTGAACTATCAATAAGAGACTAGCTTTAGTAGTAAACATGCACTATAGGTCCATCCTAGACCAAAAACTACAAAGAGGAACTCCATCAGATAGTCCACCGAGCAAAGACACCAACCAACACCACCAATAGTCTATCCAAAGGATATCTATAAACTCCAAACTCGAGCAACATGATAAACCTAGGGCCCGACCTAGAGGCCAGAAAGATACTGTAGGGATAGAAGCCACAAAAATCCTAGGATAGACAAGAACCCCATTTCAAAGGACCCACATCAGCCACAACCAAGAGTTACTCGATTACACATGAAGAAACTGTGGACCTTCCCCAAGACCAAGAAATAGTAGTGAGTGGAACCCAAGCTGAGGTAGCATGGGTAAACAAAGCTGGAACCCATTCCAGATGCTAAACCTAAGAAATAAATAATGAAAACAAATCGATGGAAAGCAATATCAAAAAGGTCCCTTCCCAAAGCTAGAAATATCTGCTGAGGCAGCCTCCAAAGCTTCAAATCCTGATTCAGGCCACCCGAAATAACCACCATTTAATAGCACTATGAAAGGAACTCAAAGACGGTCTAACCCAACACCAGTATACCTATTAGGATAGGAAAACACAACATAAAAAGTTAGAGGATCTTGTAAAAAATCTAAAAATACACCAAGGATAACACATGGTCATCTCGATTGGGAATCCACAAGGAGGGGAAATGTAGGAATTCATGTTGGGGTCCTCCCATCCAAAGTGGGAGACATCCCACTTCCTCCCTCATATTTAAATAGTTAATAAAAATAAAAATATTTCTACTTTTTTAGAATTTGAATTATGTAAAAGATTAAATGACTTAAAGAAAGAAACTAATATTTATTAAAAATAAGGTCCGAGGTGTAGACCAATTGGTTCATCCAAACCCCATAAGGGGGCGGAGGTCCAAGGTTCAAATCTTAGTCCTCGTCGGACTGGACACTTGTCCCTTTCCTGGTGCTTTCAACAGCGTAAAAGGTTTAAAATGATTGTGGCATGGTAGTTATAGGGGCGAACTGCATGAAGATATGTGTGGCGATTTCTAGGGCGAACAACATAGAATACTGTGGCAGCCAAAAAAATCTGGACAGCCTGCCTAGATTCATGGCGGCTACCGATTCCCACCATCATTATGTCATTTTTTAGAAAATAAGTTATTCTTGAAGCAAAGAGAAATAGTTTTTAGAAAATTTATAATTTTTTTAATAGTGGGAAATCATTTTTAATATTATCAATTAGAATATTTCATGGAATTTCAATGCTAATTTAATTAATTAATTTTACTTTTAAAAAATTGATTGTTATAATTAGTGTCAATTAGATGATATGACATTATCCATTGTATTATTTAGCGTGTGGATATAATTTTCTTAAAAGTACATAAATATAAAATGATTGCTAGAGTATGGTTTTAAATTTTGAGCTTTGGTATTTTTTTTTTTTGGTAAACGAAGGGGTTTTGAAGTCCCCAAACCTATTACAATAGGTTGAGATAGGGCATGAGAATGGTAGGAATGAAGGCCACTCTCAAAAAGGTAGAATAGAGAGGACCCCATACAAAAAACATACCATAAATTCGGGTAACAACAGCTAAAGGAACCAGGCCTCTCTCAGTAAAACAAAACAAAGAGGGCCCCATTCAACAAACATAACCTGATATCAACTTCCAAAAGAACATAATAGCAGAGCTAGTTCGGGGTTGCCATATCCATCTTCTTTTTAACCACATCCCGAATCTCGTTGACAAAGGAGACCACAACCTGCTATGTACCCAGAAGAGTAGAGTGTTTTTCCTCCAAAATAGATAAAATATTAGGTAAACCAGAAAGAATAGGGCCCCCAAAAGGGCCAACTATTGATACTTTCACCTAGGTACTAGTGTTGTTACCGCAATTCTCCATTGGAGGCTCAATAGAATGGGCATTAGAATCATCATCAAAATTAGAGTAATAGAGACTCAGAAAAATCAGAGACCAATCACTTTGTCACAAACAAAAAGTCATAAGGTCTTATTGTGAAATCAGTGTGCAAAGGGATTTAAAATAGACAAAGACCCATCATAATCATAGGATAAGATCCTAACCACCCGATACACAAGGAGAAGACTAAATATCATAACACATCACCACAAGAGCAAAAAACATCACCACATCACCATAAGAGCATACAACGAGGACACCATCGAGATTGAGGTCAAGAAAATTATGACCAACATCCACACAAAGATGCCCAACCAACGATAGCTAAAAAAGGTTTAGAGGACTTGTGATATCACAAATTAAAATGTCCCATCCAATCAAGCATAAAAAAACATCCAACAAAGAGTCCATGGAGTGAAATCCCATACCAAGCCTCACGCACAACCAACAGCTAACCATGATCATCAAAAATAAGAGATTCAAGGTCTTGGGAAAAATTCTCCAACCAGAACCTTAGGCCTTGTTGAGAAAGACCCAAGTTGGCCATATAATCTACCACCTTATTGCCTTCTCAATAAATATGCTAAAATTTGAACTCCTCTCTTGATTTCATAATTCTAAACACCTCTGTTAGAATATTTAAAATGTTTCAGTAAGGTTTGCTAATAGAATTGGCAATATTTACTATATTTAAGGAGTCCCCTTCTACAATGATTTTTTTATATTTAAGTGTCTCTACCAATAGTATCCCCTGAAGGAGACCCTTGGCTTCAAAAAAGTGAGAGGTTTGGATAGAAATATTTTATGTATGCACCAATCAGCTCGCCCTTAGAATTTTGAATTACCCCACCAAAATCTACAGGGCCTGGATTTCCTTTAGAGGCACCAACAAAATTTAATTTGACCCAACCCTCAAGAGGAGGGCACCATGAGGTGGTTGAGTGCACCGAGGCAATAGTCAATTTAGATGACTTGAAAGAAGCTGGAAAGCTAATTTTAGCCTCCATAAGGCTTTCATCCAAAGAACTCACTTTGAGATCCAAGAAACAATGAGACACATTCTCCATAGCAGTTCCAAGAGCTCTAGAAGAAACCCGGTCCAAATCATGCCTTGAATTCTTGAAAGCTCTCTTATTACGTTCCCACCAGATGATAGAAAGCATTTGCAAGAGCAAGAAAAACCAAACTATTTCCAATCAATGGGACTTGAAAGGAGAAGTCCACTGCAGGCACATATGAGAGATAGTGTTTGGAAAAATCCAACTGAGATTTAGAGTGGACAACACCTAAGAAACTACTGAAACCTAGAAAGAGCACTGGAAAAAAAATATGCTAACAAGTTTCCTCTTAAGATTCACACAGGTAGCATCTATTGATCAGATCCATCCACCTCTTACAAATATTTTCTACTGTTAAACATTTATTTTGAATAGCCAACCAATAAAAAAATATTTACTTTGAGAGTTAAGTTTTTAAGCCAAACGTTTTTGGGTAAAAACTAGTGTTGAGGATCTATATCAAAAAGGTAGTATGTTGATCTAACAGAGTAAGAACCTTCAATTTAGGCTTTCCAAATTAGAGAGTCATCCATCTCCTTACTCGCAAGACTATAGGGTCTAAGATGATTATAAATAGTTCCCTAGGATAACGCTTCCTCCTTACTTTCAAATACTCTTTGAGAAATTTGTTTCCAGCACCTCTTGTTCTCTTCCCACTCAATGAAATATTTAACTTTGGATCAACCCAATCTATGGGTAAGAGCAACAACAAGGGCTAGAACTGTATTGAGGATAAGTGGGCTATCAAGAAGCCAGGTATCCTCCCAAAAATTAATGATAGAGCCATTTCCCACCACCCACATTGCACCTAGGAGCAGCTTCGTTCTAAGTTTTCTCAAGATCTACCAGAACCCAAAACCTTCTTGGTAACATTCTCATCCAACAAATTTTCATTATGTGGAAGATACTTCTCTTTTATGATCTTGATCCAATCAGACCCCTGATTCCTAAGAAATGTCCAACCCTATTTGAGAATTACCGCTTCATTCATTAACCTAATATTTTGAATTCCAAGACCTCCATTGTATTTTGTTGCACAACTTGATCCCAAGAGACCAAATGGAACTTTTTATGGTCTTGAGGGCCTGTCCATAAGAAAGTTTTTTGAATTTTTTCTAATTTAGATAGGACTTTTACAAGCATTTTGAACAAAGACATAAAGTAAACCGAAATACTTTGCAACGCCGTCTTCACCAGCAAAATTTTCCCAACTTGACTTAAGAGAGTGCCTTTCCAGCTTGTCAAGTGACGCTGCAATATTTCTACCACCGGATCCCAAAGATTATTTTTTATATGACCAATGAACAAAGGCAAACCCAAGTAGGAGTTAGGGAGGGAAGTTATCTTGCATCCAAGAATATCAATAATTTTCTTCTGTCGGTTCTTCGAAGTGTTCAAGAAAAATAGAAGGCTCTTCAATATATTAATTTTTTGCCCAACCACCCTTTCATAAGAAGATAAGATGATTTTCGTCTCTTGATCCTGCTCCATCAAATTTGGTAAGCACTGCAAACAAAAAATACCACAAAAAATGATCATAAACCTTATTCATATCTAATGTTAAATACATACCTTCTCTGTCACTCTTCTCAATGGAATACAATGTTTCATGAACCATAATAACACCATCCAGGATCTGTCTACCCGAAACAAAACCAAGTTGAGCTTTATCAATTAACTTGGGCATAAACTTCTTTAAGTTGTTAGTCATTAATTTGGATAGGATTTTATAAAGTGTATTGTTGAGACTGATTGGCCTAAAGTCTTTGAAGCTGATAGCCTTGGCATACTTTGGGATTAAGGCCAAAAAAGTAGCATTCACTCCATAAGGAAGATATTTAGTGTGTTGGGCATCTCTAACAGTCTCATAAACGTCACCCCCACTATGTTCCAAAACCGTTAAAAGAACAATAGGGGAAATTCATCTGGAGCTGGAGCTTTCAATGTACACAAATACAACTTCTTTAATTTTTGAATCCTAAAAGGGAGCTTCAAGAAAACTATTCATGTTAGGTGTCATAATTGAGGGAATTGACTGCAATAGGAAATTTTATGCCTCCGCGTCCCTTACATCTTTCGAACCTAAAAAAGAGCTAAAAAAAATAGTTTCATTTTGAATCTCCTGGATATCTGATAATTTTGACACATCCTCCTTGATAATTTTCTGGATATGGTTGGCACTTCTGCGTCTTAAAGTAGGAACATAAAAAAAATTGTGTTTCTGTCACCTTCCTTCAGCCATAAGACCCGAGACTTCTGCTTCCACAAGATTTCTTCTTAGGCCAAAGTGTTATGGAGATCGGTGATAGAGAACCAAAACTACAGAGAAGAAAAACAGCTTTATTTTATTCAAAGTATAGCAGAGATTTACAGTTACACAGAATATTATAGAAGTCGCAGAAGAGTTGCGCTTTTACAGAATATCTTAATTTTGGAATTACAGAAATATATTATCATTCACCAAAATTTCCAGCCCCTTGTGCATGCCTTTGATCTCCTTTTTAAAGGTTCTCAGGTGACGCTCCATTTCTAGCTGGTGGCCCTTCGCTTCCTCTTCCAGAACCTTTTTTTTTGCCTTCCCATGTCGCTTCACCGTCCAGGTATTCGAAACATCTCCCTTTATGACTCTTCATCTTCGACTTGTATTTCGAGCATGAAAATATGACATGTCGTGATATCGTGACATTTTGGCTTCCCTACGCTCCTTCTCCTTTTTGGTTGCGATATCATGACATTTTCCTTCCTCACTGCCTTCCTCGCCTTCGGGTCGTGATATCGCGACACGTTGTGATATCGTGACATTTTCCTTCCTCACTGCCTTCCTCGCCTTCGGGTCATGATATTGCGACATTTTCCTTCCTCGCTGCCTTCCTCGCCTTCGGGTCGCAATATCGTGACATTTTCCTCCATCGCTGCCTTTCTTATTTCCAAGTGGTGATATCGCATCATGTCACGATATCACGACATTTGCCTTCGGACGCCTCTGCTTTTCTACTTTGGTTGCGATTTCACGACATGTCGTGAAATCATGACAAATTCTTTGGCATCTTCTCCCTCTTGCTGCTGGTCACGATTTCGTGACAGTCATGATTTTGCGACATGTCACGAAATCATGACATTCTCATTGCTGTCTTCTCCTGGTGGCTCCTTGTGATTTCATGACAGTGGCAATTTCATGACATGTCATGAAATCATGACATTCCCAACAGTGTCTTCTCTTGGCTGTTCCTTGTCATGATTTCATGACATGTCACAAAATCGTGACATTCTCAATGGCATTTCCTCTCATATGTTCCTGGTCACGATTTCATGATGGTCATGATTTTGCGACATGTCGTGAAATCACGACATTCTCAATGGTATTTTCTCTCTCCTACTGTCGGTCGTGATTTCACGACATGTCACTAAATCGCAACAATTTTTGCCCTGCACTTTCTCTCTCCTTCCTGAGTTGCGAAAACATATAAATTTTTTTGTAGATGCAAGATTGCGCTGCTGCCATCGGATGCTCTTGCATCAGACACCCGAGGTTGATGGAGAAGTGACCTTCACTTCTATGTTGTTCGGTCATCATTTTTTGCAACATCTCCAAACGTACACCTGCCTCTACAGTTCGCTTAAACCATGTCTCCTGGCAAAAAAAAAAATCCTTCTACTAGACAAATTTTGGCACTGTTGCACACCTTCTCTTCCACTGCTTGCAATGGCTTTAACTTGTGGTGAACTCCATTCGTTGTCATGGAGTACGTGTTTGCATGACCATCATGCACTACACACCGATCAAACTACCATGGCCTTCCCAATAGCAAATGGCAGGCATCCATGGGAAAAACATCACACAGGACCTCATCCTAGTATCTCCCAATATTGAACGTGACTAAGCACTGTTCATGGACCCACACCCTGTGGTCCTTCCACAACCATGTAATCCGATATGGATGCGAGTGTCTCCTCCTCTCCAGCTGTAACTTAATAACCATCTCTTTGGAGACAAAATTATCAGTACTACCATTGTCTATAATGACATTACAGACTTTGCCTAAACTTTTGCACCTCGTGCGGAATAGGCTTCTCCTTTGTTCTGGTTTCTCCTCCTCATTCAACAAGGCTCTCCTTGCAACCATGACTTCTCCTCTCTCTACCTCCTTAAAGTGCTCTGATGCAACACTATCATCAACGACTGCAGCTCAGGCAGGGCCCTTAGGCCTCATGTTTGCCCTCTCTTGGCGTTTAGGACACTCATACATCATATGTCCCACTTCCCCACACTGGAAACAGGTTCCACAAAACCTTTTGTCTCCATTTCCTCGACCAGGTCTACCTCTTCCTCTTGGGTAGTTGTCCATTATGGTTCGTAATCATTATCTCTTTATACAACTTCCTTCTCATCTCGTCCTCTATCCATTTCTCCACTGGTTCTTCCACCAATTCTTCCACCACGATCCCTTCCTCTCTATTTGCCTTCGAATATTTTGTTCAATTTCTCTTCTACCTTCAAGGCCAACTGGTATGCATCTTCTATGATGGCTATTCTGATCAAGTTGAGTTCATCCTGAATGGTCATTTTCAACCCGTTGATGTATCTGGCTACTTTCTCCTTATTAGCCCTTGAATGGCTTATGGAGATATTGTAGAATTCTTCTTTAATCTTGGACAAACTTTGGACCCCCATCCTCCTCACAACTCTATCAAGAATAAATTGCCTCTTTAGTTTCTCCACCATTCGGTCCCATCTTGTTATTTTATCCTTTCCATTTTTATTTCTTTCGAGTTGTACTCCTTTCCACCATAAACTAGCATGGCCTTTCAATTTTTTTTAAATTTGTCCTATTAGTTTAATCCCAAAAGTATTCCTCCATATCATTGTCAACTCTTTGGTTGAGATTCTCAAAATATGTAGGACTCAAACTTCCCTCCCCGAGATAGAGCTTTCAACATAGCTTGAAGGATCCATGCTTCTTCATCATCTAATGGACCCTCTTCACCCCGTCTTCTCCTTTTCGACCCTTTTCACCTGAGCTTCACTTGTATTTGCAACGCTCTAAATCTTCATCCCACACTTCTCTACGATTTCTTTTTGAGGCATTCTTCACTTCTCTTCAAATCCGTCCCCTCCGTTTCTCTCTATTTACACTACCCAGGCACTCATGTTCTCTCTTATCATAATCCTTCCACTCTTGGTACCTCCTTAGCCCTTTCACTCGACTTCTATCGATACCACTTGATAGAGAACCAAAACTACAGAGAAGGAAAACAACTTTATTTTATTCAAAGTACAGTAGAGATTTATAGTTACACAGAATATTACAGAAGTCGCAAAAGAGTTGTGCTTTTACAGAATATCTTAATTCTGGAATTATAGAAATATATTATCGTTCATGAAAATTTCTAGCCCCTTGTGCATACCTTTGATCTCATTTTTAAAGGTTCTTAGGTGCCTCCTTTCTGGTGCCCTTCGTTTCCTCTTCCAAAACCTTTCATTTTGCCTTCCCATTTGCTTTTCATCTAGGTATTCAAATGTCTCCCTTTCCCTTCATCTTTGGCTTTTATGAAATACGACATGTCATGATATCCACATTTGGCTTCCCGACTCCTTCTCCCTTTTGTCATTATCTGCATTTTCCTTCCTCGCTACCTTCCTCACCTTCAGGTCGTGATATCATGACATTTTCCTTCCTCGCTGCCTTCCTCGCCTTCGGATCACGATATCGTGACATTTTCCTTCCTCATTGCCCCTCACCTTCAAGTCATGATATCACGACATGTCACGATATCACGACATTTTCCTCCGTCATTGCCTTTCTTATTTCCAAGTCATGATATCGCGTCATGTCACGATATCACGACATTTGCCTTCGGATGCCTCCGCTTTTTTTCTTTGGTCATGATTTCATGACATTTCATGAAATCGTGACAAATTCTTTGGCATCTTCTCCCTCCTACTAGTCGTGATTTCGTGACATGTTGCAAAATCACGACATTCTCGTTGGTGTCTTCTCCTGGAGGCTCCTTGTCGTGATTTTGTGATAGTGGCAATTTCATGACATGTCATGAAATCATGACATTCCCAACAGTGTCTTCTCTCAGCTGTTCCTTGTCGTGATTCCATGACATGTCACGAAATCACAACATTCTCAATGCCATTTCCTCCCGCTGCTCCTGGTTGCAATTTCGTGACTGTCGCAATTTCATGACATGTCATGAAATCATGACATTCTCAATGGCATTTTCTCTCTCCTACTGTCAGTCGCGATTTCATGACAATTTTTTCCCTGCACTTTCTCTCTCCTTCTTGAGTTGTGAAAACTTAGAAAAAATTTTGTGGATGCAAGATTGCACTGCTGCCACTGGATGCTCCTGCATCAATCAGACAAGACCAGTTTTTCCTTATTCCTTAGTGATGAGGCATGGATAAGCCTCATTTATAACATGTTTTTAATAGTTAAAACTGTCTAAAACTCTTGTGAATTATCTTATATGCTAGTTAAGTTGATTTAATATGCTGTGTATTAACTGTTTGCATGATTGAAGTGTTAAGGACATTATATTCTGATTTTTAATAGTTCTTGTATAGTTTTATGTTATATTTTCATGCTTAGGTTGACACAACACTTCAGTAGTCTTATTTTGATGATCATTAAGCATTAGTTTCTCTAAATTCAGAAAATAGTACAAAGACTTATTACTATGCAACGAAAAACTAGTTTTTCCATATAAATTCCAACCAGCTGCCAATGAATGGCAAGGCATGGAATTCACATTCAAGGAAGAATGAAGACTATTGCAATCTAATCTTGAGGGTTAATCCACATGATAAATGCATCCAAAACCATTTGGATTCAACACAATTGGTCATTCTAAATATCTTCGAAATGAACACAATGTCTTCGGAATGAACACAATGTCTCCGGAATGAACACAATGTCTTTAGAATGAACAGATATCTTCAAAATGAGAAAACACAGTGTCTTCAGAATGAGATGATCTTCAGAATGAGAATTGTAGTATCTTTAAAATAAGAATTGCAGTATCTTCGAAACGAGCGGATCTTCAAAATGAGAATTGTAGTATCTTCGAAATGAGTCACTTATCTTCGGAATGAAAACAAAATGTGCTTTTTGACTTGTTGACTGACATTTGGTAGTGGAAAATGGGATAATAAGGTTGATAAAGTTAAGGGAAAATATATCCCATCTAAATTTGTCATCCTAACCGTCCAACGCCACCATTTATGGAAAATATCAAATTGATCCTCTTCTAAGATAAACCCAAGAAATTCTACAGGATATCAGGAACAACATATTTTATGTTTGTAATTAGATTTTAGGCATCTATAAAAGATAGCTCCCATACATGTTGAGCTATTATTATTAGATTAAATAGAGGAGATAGAAAATAAATAGGGAGATAATAGAATAGTGATTTCAGACCTATAACAAGTTTCAGCAGAATTGTAATTATGTTTCTAAAGCAATAAAAGTGTAGTTTCATTCCATTTATTTTGTTATGTCTGAGTTTGAGTAAGACTTAAAGAAGAATTCAAACCTTCTTCTGATAAAGGAGGCTGGACACTTCCAGAACTAGCAGGAGGACTGACAGACATGTTTTATTCTAATTTTTCTACAGCAGAATAAGTTGTGAACTTGTCATTTTCATTCTTTTGCATAGCTATCATTCCTAGTTGTTTAATTATTGTTCATAATGTTTTTGTGATATGATTAATGGTAGATTTGGTTATTCTTTTCATTCCCAGCAACTTTCCAATTCACTACAAATTTGTATTTCCAGCAATTTACAAGTTTTCTGTAATTTCCCTCCATTCTTGTTTTTGCTGTCAAAACCCTGCACCGAATATTGACGACCTTTTGTTATAGAGAATTGATAGGATCTAGTTTGTATGCTTTATTTCAATTATTGCAAGATTAAATAGACTTTCAATTCTGCAACTATAACTAGAGTTTCAATTATGCAATTTAATTAGATTTCATTCTTGCAACTGTAACTAGGGTTTCATTTATGCAATTAGCAATTATTTTTCATTCTTGCAAATAGATTAAAGTTTAATTTATGCAATTTAGGGGTAGAAGTGATACAAAACCCCCACACAATCAATTCCACCAATAAGACCTACTGCTTCCAAATGAACTAAACTACAACCCTACTTAAACTTTCTCTTGTAAATAGCCTTGGACACCACCCTGGATTGACAAATTCATTGAGAATTAATGATGTGCTTAACGACAACCCATCACTTAGCTCGCTTGAGAAGCCCTTTTATTCAATTTCAGCTTGCATATCCAATAATTGACTTTTTAAATGTTGTTTTCTTTGAAAACTATTTCCAAAAATATGTTTATTCCAAGATTTAAGCTTTCCTTTTATAATCTTGAGTTTAAGAGCCATACGCTGCATCCCCACACTAAGAACCTTAGAAGACCACCATTCCATGATTTATTGTTCTAGATCAGCATGTGAACACCACATAGCCTCAAAATGAAAGGTTCTTAGGAAGAACATGCCCTGACGAGAGGATTCTAACCACAAAGGGCTATGGTCAGAGCCCATCTTCGACAAACCAGAGAGCAAAGCATCACCAAACAAAGGTAAAGCCTACTTCAACAAAAAAACCCTATCTAATCTAGAAAGAATCAATTAATTTCCTATGCGGTGATTGCTCCACGTAAACCGAGCTTCTTTTAGATCTAAATCCATAGCAATTCCTTCGCTTTTGTCATATGGATAGAGGGTGAGTTGAAGTCACCTACCAGAATCCATTGGTGATCAAAAAATATGGTCCTCATCTGACTTAATATTTGACAAAATCTAACTTGTGTTTGTGACATTGCTAAAGAATAGGACATTGGTGATTCTTTCTGATGATAAAACAAGTCTTCCATCAACTTTGGAAGGGTCCCATAAACAAAGGAGCCCACTTGATGAA
Organism: Wollemia nobilis; assembly: GCA_028583015.1. Lineage (NCBI taxonomy): Eukaryota > Viridiplantae > Streptophyta > Pinopsida > Araucariales > Araucariaceae > Wollemia > Wollemia nobilis. Next base: position 3,113,455 of record JAQPPZ010001591.1, read on the forward strand.
CCCTGAGTTGGGCTAGCAATGAACTCACAGTCCTTCCAAATGATTTTTTATTATTTTTCTATGGCAATGTTATGCCTTTAGGGGAAGGCAAATCATGAGGTTTGGGAGGAGAAAAATGCTTGGAAGGACAAAGAATGGTAGGTTTAGGGTTTGAGAATTTATGGGTGAAATGGTTGGGTGAAGAGGCTTTGAATATGGAGGATTTAAGGTTGTTGGGGAGGGGGGAAGGGAAGGAAGGACCTAATCTGGTTGGTGAGCCAACGGGGTCAAAAATCTGGGAAGCGATAATATATTCAAGGAATAGGGCATCCTCTCTATTACCCTGGTCAAAAATATTCAAATGAGAAAGGACACCAAAACGGTTAGGGTAAGAAAATAATGAACATAACTTTTTATGAGAAGATTTTTGAGAAGGATCTGTTATTTACTTTTCTTTCAGGATTACCTTGGGGGTCTGGCCACTCGTGATAGGCTAAGGTTCTTTCAGAGCATTTGGTTGGTGATGCTAAGCACTATTCTAAGCAGTTTTGAAAAGCACTTTTTTGTGAGGGCCATTATTTTGGATGCCCTCGAGAGGTTTTCCCTGTTGAGTTATTTCCTTATTATTTGATTATTTGGGTTGTTTTAACCTAAGGCATTAGACTCTAAGATGCCCTTGGGTGTGATATTCCATGCTAAAGTCATATTTTTCTCATATTCGATGGGCTGGCATCTTCTATAATATCCATAGATCAAATTTATGTGGATAGGAAGCTTAGAGGCCAAATTGATATTAATGCAGATATGAGCATGGATCATCCATGTCTTGGCTTTGGTTGTTGGATCGATGGCCACTAAGTCACCAATACCGTGAGCAATGCCTCTTAGGATTTCTTCATGCCAAAATTGATTGGGGAGGTCAGGAAGACGAACCCAAAAGGGATCCAAATTTATTCTCTAGATCTCAGGGTTAAAATCTTCAACCCATTTTCTAAGGAATAAGCTTTTTCATCCAAAAAACCATCGTCCACCTGAAAGAATACGAGCGAAGTCTGGGTTGTTGATTCTGATGAGAAAGAACCCTCTGAAAAGGGTGGCTAGTTCCATGGTGCTAATGCTTTCCACTTATGATAAGCTCTTTTATGTATTGATTATATATACAGTCTTCTGCTAATGGATTTACCCAAAAGGGACAAGGATTCCACGAAGACATAGTTGGCCATCATGTTCTTGAGTAGGACCAAGTCACATCCACTAGGGATAAAAGGAACAGTCATATGTTGGGGCCACAAATTGGATGACTTAGGACCATTTCGTATTGTATTTGTGAAGGATAGAGGAGCTTTATTTGAGCCATTTCCACCTCCCTTGACTTTATCAGGGGTTCGTGGGACCGATATTCAACATAATCATCTTCAAGGGTGGATCTATATGGATTCCCATTATCTGTAAACCCTTCACCCTCACCTGTAAAAGATTCACCATTGCCTGCAATGCTTGAAGAAGTTTTTTCACTCTTAGAGGTTTCAAAATTCGCCATCTAGTTAGAAACCTAGATGGGTTTCTTTTTCTTGTAGTTGGGATTACGGATTTTCCTATAAATATTTGTTATCTTTAGATGCACTTCTCGGTCTCCCTTTAGATGGATTTTTCTATTTTGGTAGTTTTCCTGTTGTTTTTAGGCAGTTTTCTTGGATCTGGTTTCTTGTTTCACATTTTAGTTGTGCAGGAAACAAATCTCTATTTTGGGGAGATGCCCAATTTCAAATCTACCTAAGCCTTTTTGGACAGGATTTTTAAATTTAATTTTGTTGTTCATTAATTTTCTCCCATTCCTTTGATGGATAGATATTTCCTTTTGAGCTTTGAGTTGGGCTCCCACAAGCTGGGTTCTTCACATTTTAGATGGGTTGCCCAGTTTCAAATCTTCCCGCACCATCTTGGGCGACATTTTTTATTTTAAATTTTGTTGTTTGTGACTCATCTCCCATTCCTTTGGTGAATGGGTTTGTTCCTTTGAGTTTTGTCCTGGGCTCCCACAAGCTAGGTTGTCTAACTATATGGTTTAGATATTTTCTTCCTGGGTTCATCTCTTGTTCTGTGTGGAGACCATCTCCTTGCAAGATCCTCTCCCTGATCCGCTTGTAAAAGGTTCGGGGACCCTTTTAAAAATTAACTATTTAAATATATCCCACGTATAATTAAAAGAGAAATACCAAAGGTCAAAATTTAAAGCCATACTCTATCAATCATTTTATATTTATCTATTTTTAAGAAAATTATATCCACACACTAAATAATACAATGGATAATGTCATATCATCAAATTGGCATTAATTAAAACAATCAAAGCTTTAAAAGTAAAATTACTTAATTAAAATTGGCATTGAAATTCCACGAAATATTCTAATTGATAATATTAAAAATATTTCCTACTATTAATAAAATATTATAAATTTTCAAAAAAATATCTCTTTTAAATTACAAGCTTGAGCTTCTCTTTGCATCAAGAATAAATTATTCTTTAAAAACAACCTAGTGATGTTGGAAGCTTACCTGGCCTCCCCTAGCTACCCCATCCTCATTCATTATCATCACCCTCAGTCATTGTCCTAAGATGTAAACTTATTTGTTTTTAATAATTTTATTAATAAAGTGTGTAAATATTAAAGTGTTTAGAATTTTATATAAAAGCTACATACTTCCATTGTGATATTGTAATTTTTTTTTAAATATGATTAAACAATTCTAAAACGTTAAAATACATGAATGCAGTTATGAAAAATCTAAATAAATGTGTAATTATAAAAAGTCTAAAAAAAATACTAAATAAATTTACATATTTAACGATACAAAAGTCTAAAAAAAACTACTAAATAAATTTACATATTTAATATTGTTATATATCATCAGTTCATAATTCAAAAGAAAATTCATTTTAATGAACATAAAGTAATTAAGAAAATTAAAATAAAATACACAATAATTAAATTAAAATTCTAAAAAAATATTAAGAATAATTTTTTTATAAAATAAAAATATCTTACTTTCTTTTTCATAAGTTATCTAATAATAATTACTTGATACAAGTTATTAATCAATAAACATTTTAGATAACTTAATTCAAACACTGGATTAGAATAAATCTTTTTATTTTTCTTAACCATTTAGATATATTCCATGAATAATTAAAAATGAAATATCAAGGAACAATAATGTAGCAATAATTTTATATTATATACTTTTAGGAAAATTATATATGATAGTTTGCATGTGTGTTTTTTGGCCTCGTCACAGCATGTGCCAGTGGACGGGATCTGCTACTTTGTCCTTCCATCATTGATTTGCCTTGGGCGGAGTTACTGTGTTTTTTTTAATATGTCACATTTGGTTCCTCCTAGTTCATCGTCTGGTGAAACCGATGGAGAAAAGGATGGTGGGCAAGCAACCTCAAAATTTCATTCCCACGGTGTTCCACAAGGTAATGTGCCAGACATTTCTATTCCCCTCGATAGTTTTAATAAAGCTTGTACTTGGCTAGAGCAAAATACTATCATAGGCTATTTCTTGGGCCGTATCCCCTCTGATGCAATTCTACAAAACTGGTTTCAAAGCTATTTGAACCCATATGGTATCTTTGTAGAGTCTGTACAAAACCTGACCAAAGGTTTATTTCATATTCGGTTCTCTGATCTAGAGTGTGTCAAAAAATTTCTCAGCAAGGGTCCTTGTTATGTTCATAGCACTTTGCTTATTTGTCAACCATGGCACAAGAATTTCCAAGTTGCCAATGGTGTCTCTCTTGTTGTCCCTATGTGGGTGGAATTCCCAGGTGTGCCAATGGCATTGGTCCCATTTATTCGTGATGTTGCCATGAAAGTTGGGGAATTTGTATGTGAAGAGCCTCAGTGCTTCTATAATGCTCGGCCTACCCGTCGGCTCTGTGTGAAAATTTATTTGGCCACTTCCCTCAAGGAATTTATTGATATTAAGGTAGGTGATACTAATATCCACCAGAGAGTGGTGTATGTCAATTTACCAAACACTTGCTACAAGTGCCAGTCTGCCGCACACAAGGTTAAAGATTGTCCCTTAATGGCAGATAAGTTTAAATCCAAGGGCCCAACCCTTGTTAATCAAGCTTCTAATGAGAAAAACCAGCCAACCAAAGATGGGTCTGATAGTGACTGGATGGTGGTCTCAAAGAAAGGCAAGCATGTCCCTGGTAAAGGCACTCAGGGAGGCCAGTCCTCTGTCCATAATCCTCAAGGGGGCCAGACTACTGGCTCCTATGCTCAAGCCACAACGATCAAACCACCCTTGCATGTCCCAGTTCCATCCCAAAATGCTTCCTCAAGTACTCAAATCCTTTCCAATTCAGTAGTTGTGGCTGAATATATTTCGATGGCTCTTAAAGATGATGGTATCCTCTTTGTCTCCATGGTTTCTCACCAATTGGAGCAAAAAGAATGCATGAATGCCCGAAGCCGAAGGTCTCGTAGTCTAGTGCAGGGTCTGCATGCAGACAAAAACTGACAACTGGGAAGCTTTTCTAGCAACTCGTTTCAGTCGCTTGCTACTTTGGATGACTCTGATGAGGTCAGAGGAAGTTTGATCCTCAACAGGTTAGAATGATTTTTCTATCATGGAATGTTAGAGGACTGAAGGACCCAGGTCAAAGATACATGGTTCGTGATGATATTACTTTTTGTGCAACCAAGTATGGAGGCCTAGATATCGTTTGCTTACAAGAAGTTAAAATCACTGAGTTCCAATTGCAGTGTGCCTGTGCGCTCATTTACCCTAGTAGTCAACTTTTTTCCACCAAGCACCCTCCCGGTCATGGTGGTGCTGTTATTCTCCTGGCCAATAGATGGCATGGGAATTTTGTTGATTGGGGGGTTGACCCTTCTAACCAAGTTTTTTGGATTTTGCTTGAAGTTGACGGAATGTCCTTTGGAATTTTAAATGTATATGCCTCCAATAGTGCTTCGGAGCGCTGTTTGCTTTGGAAATGGTGTGCCTTTTCTTTACCTCCTGCAGTTTGGATTTTCTGTGGAGATTTTAATATGGTTGAGCGTGCTTCTGATAAAATTTGGGGTCTAAACCACAAGTGGGAACTTGGTGAGTGTGAAGCCTAGTTTTTTATGAAAAAAAAAATATGTTTGTCTGACCCTAATTCCTGTCTTTCTCCTGCTTCTTTTGATGAGCACCTTTGGTTTACCTTGAATAACTTTCAAGTTGGGTGGGCAAGGATTCTCAAACGTTTAGATAGAGCTATGTTGTCAGACCATACCTAGTTTCATTTTCATCGAAAGCATGGAGATGCTCCAGTTGTGGAGGTTATTGCTAGTACTATTGGGTCTAATAATTCCCAAATTATGTTCACTGTTCTATCTTCTGTGGTACCTATTTAGGGTATTAAGTCTCAGTTTTTTCTTAACACATCCTTTCTTCAGCGTTCTTCCATGATGTGTCATATTCAGAGAGTTTGGAACTTGGGGGACAGACCTGTTGGTGAAGAAGGATGGATTGAGTTGTGGAATGATGCTATATCCCGAACCACATCCCTTCTTCGTAGTTTGGGCAATAAAGTTGCTCAGTTTAGAAAATATTATTTTCTTGCTTTATGCGCTGAACTGACAAAAGCCTCTTGTAGGCTTGAAGCCAACCCTCTCTGTCCTGTTTTGTAGGGGCATGCTGCTCAGGTTTGTCATGAGCTCAAGGTGGCAGAGCTTTATGAAGCTGAAGGTGCTCAGATCAAGGCCTGCTTACATTGTCTTAAAATTGGGGAAAGAGTTTCTAAGGAATTCTTCCAAAAGTTACGTCCTCCTCGCAATGCCACTAAATTCAAAGCTATTTTGGACAATGGTATTCGCCATACCTCTCAACCCAGTATTGCTAACATTTTTGTTAAGCATTACACTCAATTTTTTGCTGCTCAGTCTTCTTCTCCAAAGAGGGATGAAGCTCTCAAGCTTTGCATGGATGTTGTCCCTAAAAAACTCTCTGTAGCTCAAAGAGAGGAGTGTGAAAAGTATTTGTCTATTGATGACCTTGCCTCAGCATTAAATCAAATGGCCAATGAGAAGGCCCTAGGCTTGGATGGATTTCCTTGTGAATTCTACAAGGCATTTTGGGACTTTGTTGGTTTTGATCTACATAAAGTCTACCTTGAAGCCATGCACAGTGGCTCTCTTGGAGCAATTTTGAACCGAGGTAATATCAAGTTCATTCCAAAACAAGGGTATCCTTAATGTATAACAAATTGGAGTCTAATTACCCTACTCAATGTCAGCTATAAGATTATTGCCAAAGCCCTGACTCTGAAACTCCGGCCCCTGTTGCCTCTTATTGTTAGGCCGGAGCAAACAAGATTTATTAAAGGCAGATATATCTTGGATAATGTCATTGCAATTTGGGAAGGTATGGAATGGGCTAGGCGGTCTTTTCAGCCAGCCCTCTTCTTAAAGATTGATTTTGAAAAGGCCAATGATAGAATTGAATGGAACTTCATTCTTTCCATGTTACAGTCTTTAGGGTTTGGGCCTGTGTTTGTTCAATCTGTCAATATTCTTTTTCAGGATGCTTCGACTGTTTTACCTTTGAATAATCATCGAACTAGGCCAATTGGTTTTTTCATATCTGTTCGGAAAGGTTGTCCCTTGGCTCCTTCTCTGTATATCCTTGCTGCTGAAGCCTTTGGATATTTGCTTGCCAGGCATGCTTTTTTGGGCCAAATTAAGGGTATTTCTCTCCCTGATAACCAAGGTCAGCTCATTAATGGTCACTTTACTGATGACTCTTTTCTCACTCTTTTAGTGGAGGAACACTCAGTAAAGGAAGAACTCAGATGTTTGGAAGTTTTTTGTCAGGCCTCTGGTTCTAGTATTCAGTGGAGAAAAACTTCTTGTTATCGGTAGTACCCTACCCCACTCCCTCCTTGGCTAGAATAGTTTCAATGGCATTGGATTTTGTCAGGAGAAGTGTTCAAATTTCTAGGGATACCTTTTGCCTTTTATGGTTCCCCTATTCAGTTATGGAACTATGTTATGCAGAAAGTTGAGAAAAATCTTGAGTATTGGATTACTAAAAATATGTCTCTGGCAGGAAAATTCAAAATTTTTTCTAAGGTCCTTGCCTCTACTCATGTGTATTACTCTTCTTGTTGGGTCCCTTCACAAGCATGCTACCTTAATCTTGAAAGACTATTGAGGAATTTTTTGTGGGCAAACTCAACTGAGAAGAAAGGTTTTCATCGGGTTGCTTGGGATATGTGTTGTTTACCTAAATCTTCAAGAGGAATGGACATGGTTGACTGTAAAAGACAAGGCACAGCTCTCTATGCCAATTTTTTTCATACGAGCCCTTAAAGGCTCAGAGGCCTGGAAAATCCTCATTAGACATTGTATTTCTTTAGGGCTGCCTTTGAACAAACAAGCCTAGAGAGGAATTGACCTCCCTTCCCTACTTGTAATGCCAGTCTTTGTGAAATTATTTGGTTCTTTTGTGATTAAAAGTATTTGGAAATCATGGTAGCAATTCACTCCTTGGCTTAAGTGGAAAGGGAATAGAGGCCATAAAGGACTGTCCATCAATTCTTTAAACATTTGGTGGTCTTCGATGATTAACATTCAGGGAACTCCTCTTGCTCAGGTCCCATGGATTCATGCCCAAATTTTTTTTTAAAAAGGTATATCTATAGTTTCTAATTTTTATTCTCAAACCTCGAGGGATTGGATCCCTTGGCCACTTTTTAAGCAACAATTTCAGTTGAGCACTGGTGACAAGCTCACTTATGACTTAGTAATTGACATTATCCCCTTTTCCATGTGGCACAAGTGTGGGCAGCACTCTCAGAGGCCATGGTGGAAAGATTGGTCCTGGTTTTTGGATATACCATTGTTGAATTACTCAGCTAAATTGGGTTACAAGTGGCTCTCCCCAATGTTTCCAATGGTCCCTAGACTTAATGATAAATGGGGAGATCCAATGGCGGTTTCTGGTTGGAAGGCTCGATTTTAGATAGTTTGGTCTTCTTTTCTTGAGCCAAAACAATCTTTTTTTGCTTGGAGCCTTCTCTTTCAAAGTTTACCCTTAGGAGACAGACTCAGGCACTTGGGAGTTGCAAACCCTAAATGTGTGTTCTGTAATGAGGATGATTCTTCTCCTCATATTTTTTGGTTCTGCACAAGAGCAAGGAGTGTCTGGGAATGGCGATGATCTTTTTTTCCCAATTCCAATATGAATCCCTTACTTGGCAGCAAGCTCTGTTAGGGGATACGATTAAATTTTTTCTTCCCTTGTCCAAAGTGTGGCACATATTTTGAATTAGTCTTCTTTTTCACATGTGGAAATCTAGAAACAAGATAATTTTTCAACATCAAAATCTTTTTGATGAATTTTCTCTAGCTGACAAAATAGAGGTGTTTCAAGATACATGGTTCCAGATTTGTAATCAGCAGGCTAAACTTGACATTGAGCAGGTGTGCATGAAGGCACTTTTGGATGACTGGAAAAATGCACCATGCTCAGTTAGCAGGGTTTTTCCAAACAACGCACATCAGACATCTTGTTCCCGATCGAGGTCTCATCAACTGCCACATCTGGTGCATGCACAGGGAGGTTGGGGACATGAAAATTTTACCTACAATTATGGATGGAATACATAGCCAATTCAATCACCATCACGTTCTCCACCCAGAGGTGCCTAGGATGAGCTGGTGGAAGTTAATGGTGGCACACAGGATCATGCCTGGAATGCAGGGGATATAAGTGCACATAATCGCCAGCTTGATAGATCTCGAGGATAGGGTTGGGGAGATTCAAATTTTCATGAGGATCAGGGACACACAAATGGATTACCACATACCTTGGCCATTCCATGTGACTTCAACATAGACGAGTAGCCACAAAATTTTTGATTGCATGCAAGTTTCACTGCTTGTTTGATTGATGTTGCCTAGTTTGTAGTGAGCTCTGGTTTGTGGTTTCCCAACCCGTGGTTAGGGTTGGTTTGTTTCTTCCAGGGGTGTGATCATTGCCACCCACCACTTTTTTTCATGTTAAACTTTATTATTAATAAAATTTAGCTTTTCATCGAAAAAAAATTATATATCCAAAGAATACAACAACTTAGCATTAATTATAATAATCAATGCTTTCAAGTAAGATTACTTTATAAAACTAACATTGAAATTCTAATAGATATCCTAATTTATAATATTAAAATAAAATTTCACTATAAACATAATATTATAAAAAATTAAAGCAATATTCCACTTTTAAATACAAAGTTTAAGCTTCTCTTTGCTTCAAGAATAACTTCTCTTATTTTTAAGAAGATAATGGCTTATTCTCTACTAACAAGGCCTGGCCTCCCCTACCTTAACCATCTCACCTTCACTCATCGTCCCCTACCAACCCCATCCTTACTCGTCAACTATCCTCAGTCATCATCCTAAGTTGCAATCTTATTTATGATTAATTATTGAAATCTTATTAATTATTAATTATTTTATACTAATAAAGTATGTAGATGTGAAAGTGCTTAGAATTTTAAATGTAAATTATGTAAGAGCTACATACTTACATTATGATATTGTTAAAATATTTGTGTATAATATGTTAATTATATAGTATTTGCAAATATGATTAAACAATTCTATAAAGTTTAAGTATATGAATGCAATTACAAGAAGTTTAAAAACTTTAGAGCAACTATGAAGAGTTTAAATATATAAGTACAATTGTGTTTGAATGTTAGCTACATAAAACCTCATGAATGTGTAATTGCATTCATGAGTGCATATATTAGTTGCATAAAAGTTCATAAATATGTGTAAAAACTTACAATCTAACAAATTTTTAAATACATAAATGCAATTATGAAAAGTCTAAATAAGTATGTACTTATAAAAAGTCTAAAAACTATAAAATAAATTTACATATTTAATATGACCAACATATTTAATATTTTTATATATTATCAATTCATAATTCAAAAGCAAATTCATTTTAATTAGCATAAAGTAAGTAAAGACATTAAATAAAATGCACAATGATTAAATTAAATTAATATGCTAAGAAAATTTTAAGAAATAAAGAACAATTATTTTATAAAATAAAAATATCACACTTTCTCTTTCAGAAGTTTATCTAATAATAATTAGTTGATACAAGTTATTAATCAATAAACATTTTAGATAAATAAATTCAAATATTAGATTAGAATAAATAGTTTTGTTTTTCTTAACTATTTAGATATATTCCATGTATATTTAAAAAAATATATCAAAGAAATACTCCATCAATAATTTTATATTTATATACTTTTAAGAAAATTATATATCCAAACATAAAGAAAAAAATGAATTATCATTAATTATAATAATCAATGCTCTAAAGTAAGATTACTTCATAGAATTGGTATTGAAATTCCATTGGATATTTTATTTATAACATTTAAATAAAATTTCATTATAAATTAAATTTTCAAAGCAATATTTCACTTTTAATTACAAAGTTTAAGATTCTTTTTGCTTCAAGAATAACTTTTCTTATCTTTAAGAAGAGAATATCTTATTCTCTACTAACAAGGCCAACCACGTGAATGTGGAAGCTTATCTGGACTCCCCTACCCTACCCATCCCATCTTCACTCATCGTCCCCTACCAACCCCGTCCTTACTCATCAAATACCCTCACTCATCATCCTAGTTGTAATTTTATTATTAATTATTATACTAATAAAATACCTAAAGCTGTATTGAGGATAAGTGGGCTATCAAGAAGCCAGGTATCCTCCCAATCTATGAGAAAGAGCAACAACAGTGGCTAGAACTATATTGAGGATAAGTGGGATATCAAGAAGCTAGGTATCTTCTCGAAAATTAATGATAGAGCCATTTCCCACCACCCACCTTGCACCTAGGAGCAGCTTCATTCTAAGTTTTCTCAAGATCTTCCAGAACCCAAAACCTTCTTGGATAACATTCTCAGCCACCAAATTTTCATTATGTGGAAGATACTTCTCTTTTATGATCTTGATCCAATCAGACCCCTGATTCCTAAGAAACATCCAACCCTGTTTGAGAATTAGCACTTCATTCATTAACCTAATATTTTGCAGTCCAAGACCTCCATTGTCTTTCGTCGCACAACTTGATCCCAAGAGACCAAATGAACTTTTTGTGGTCTTGAGGGCCTATCCATAAGAAAGTTTTTTGAATTTTTCTAATTTAGATAGGACTTTTGCGAGTAGTTTGAACAGAGACATAAATTAAACCGAAATACTTTGCAACGCCGTCTTCACCAGTAAAATTTTCCCAACTTTACTTAAGAGACTACCTTTCCATCTAGCCAAGCGATGCTGCAATATTTCTACCACCGAATCCCAAAGATTATTTTTTATATGACCAATGAACAAAGGCAAACCCAAGTAGGAGTTAGGGAGGGAAGTTATCTTACATCCAATAATATCAACAATTTTCTTCTATCGGTGCTCCGAAGTGTTCAAGAAAAATAGAAGGCTCTTTAATATATTAATTTTTTACCCAACTGCCTATTCATAAGTAGATAAGATGGCTTTCGTCTCTTGAGCCTGCTCCACTGAATTTGGTAAGCACTCCAAACAAAAAATACCATGAAACATGATCGTAAATATTGTTCATATCTAATGTTAAATACATACCTTCTCTATCACTCTTCTCAATGGAATATAGTGTTTCATGAACCACAATAACACCATCTAGGATCTATCTACCCGAAACAAAACCAGATTGAGCTTCATCAATTAACTTGGGCATAAACTTCTTCGGGTTGTTAGTCATTGATTTGGATAGGATTTTATAAAGTGTATTGTTGAGACTGATTGGCCTAAAGTATTTGAAGCTGATAGTCTTGGCAGAATTTAGGATTAAGGCCAAAAAAGTAGCATTCATTGCATAGGGAAGAGATTTAGAGCGTTGGGCATCTTTGACAGCCTCATAAACGTCACCCCCCACTATGTGCCAAAATTGTTGAAATAACAATAGAGGAAAGTCATCTAGAGCTGGAGCTTTCAAAGTACGCAAATACAACTTCTTTAATTTTTGAATCCTGAAAGGGAGCTTCAAGAAAACTATTCATGTCAGGTGTCATAATTGAGGGAATTGACTGCAGCAGGAAATTTTATGCCTTTGTGTCTCTTGCATCTTTCGAACGTAACAAAGAGCTAAAAAAAGAAATAGTTTCATTCTGAATCTCCTAGATATTTGACAATTTTGACACATCCTCCTTGATAATTTTTTGGATATGGTTGGCACTTCTGTGTCTTAAAGTAGGAACATAAAAAACATTTGTGTTTTTGTCACCTTCCTTCAGCCATAAGACCCAAGATTTTCGCTTCCATAAGATTTCTTCTTGGGCCAAAGTGTTATGGATATCGGACAAGACCAGTTTTTCCTTATTGCTTAGCTCGCTTGAGAAGCCCTTTTATTCAATTTCAGCTTGCATATCCAATAATTGACTTTTTAAATGTTGTTTTCTTTGAAAAATATTTCCAAAAATATGTTTATTCCAAGCTTTAATATTTCCTTTTATAAGAGCTCTGGCGATTTTCTCCTCTGAACCTGAGATTCTGAACCTTCGATTTTTCTCTGGTTTTTATGATCTTACTGAAGTGCATTTACGTTTCGAGGGATCTAAAGATCCGATCGGTGCCCCTGGAGGGTCCAATGGGGACTTCTACGGCCCCTGACTCTAGAAACACTAGCTCTTACGCTGATCTTTTCAAAGGTGACTCTTCCTCGAAGTCTGCTGAAGCACAAAAAATGGCATACAAGAAGATCTTCACGGTGGTTGGGAATCGACCGTCAGCTCATCGGGTGAATGGTTGTCTGCCGCAGGCTGACTCCAGGCCAAATATCGTCATCGAACCTAGCATGGTTGAAGAATCAGTACTCTACAAAGCGAACCATGACCTAATCTGCAAGTTTATGGGCATCCGCCCCTCCCTGAACTTCCTGCATTCATGGATCCGTCAAAACTGGGAACCCCACGGTGAGTACTCATTGTGGTTTATCAGTAATGGTTATTTTATTGTCAGTTTCTCGGCTCTGGCTGACAGAAATAAGGCTTTTGAGTCAGAAAAGAAGAACCATGGCCCGACAGGCCTTTTTTTTCAACCATGGCGGGTGGGCTTCGACCCTCGTGTTGAACCCACTGCTATACTAGTGTGGATTAGATTATACGCCCTTCCTATGGAGTTCTGGGGGGAGCAGGTTTTGGCCATGATTGGCAATTTGATCGGTAGACATATTGGGGTTGCCAGAGATACTATTGAAGGGAGCATGGCAGTCTATGCACAAATCTATGTTGAGATGGATCTCAGCCAGCCTCTTCCGACTGAGTTGGATATTGAACTGGCAGGTCATACCTGGATCCAACAGCTTGACTACGAGGCCCTTCCCTTCAGATGTAGGGTTTGCCATAAGCATGGGCATCTTGCCCGTTTGTGTCCTATTAATATGAACTCCAAAATGGAGGCCCCTTCGGATATGCTACACCTACGTAAGGAGGATAAGGTCACTCCTAATACATATCCTAATAGCTCTAGTCCGAGCCAGAACATTTCGAGAGAGGGTTTTGAACAACCCAGAAGAAGAAGACGATCCAAGAAAAAGGAGGGAAAGGAGCAATCTAATCTCAGGCCTGCTAATAGGTATGAGATTTTTAAATCATTGTTGATGAAGAGGATCACTCTATGGAGGGTTTGGAGGGTTTCAAAGAAACTTCAAATATTCCTGGACAGCCACCCCTCTCACCTCCCCCTGTCATCCAGCAGATAGTTGATCTATGTGAAGTATCACAGCCAGTGTCTTCTGGTGCCTTAGTAGTCCATAACCCTGAGCAATCAGTATCTCAGGATGTCCACATGGGGATAGCAGAGAAGAGTAGAGAAAGGCCATCCTTGGGGATAACTCAGCTGGAAAAAAGACCAAAAAATAGCAATTCTCAGGGAGCAGGTCGGAGATCTAATAAGGAGTTGCTAGCGACTCAAGGAGACAAATTGATCATGGGAGGATCAATGAGGACAATTGATTCTTATTGCTCTCAGGGTAACCCATGATTATACAATCTTGGAATGTGAGGGGTTTAAACAACAGAACCCATCAATCTATTGTTCAAAGGTTATTAGAAAATAGCAATACTAATTTCTTGCTTTTACAAGAGACTAAGATGTCTTTGGACCTTATGTCTAAAATGGTTAACAGAATCTGGAGGGGTGCTGGCCATATGGATGTGGTAGCCCAAGGTGCCTTAGGGGGGATAGTGACTCTGTGGAACTCTCATGTATGGTCTGCAATAGATCACCTTGCCTGGAGGGGTGTTCTCACTTCTCTCTTTCGAAATAATGTCTCGACGGAAGTCGTTTTAATAACTAAATTTTATGGATCTCAAACCCTAGATGGTCAGAGGCGACAGTGGAAGGCTATGCATAACATGAGAGTGTCTAGGGAAGATCTAGACTAGATTGTTGCGGGGGACTTTAATGCCAAATTATCTTCTAGAGAACAGGAAGGGGGAACACCCTTTCTGGATACAGGGGACCGTCTCATGATTGCCCAAGTCCAGGATTTACACCTTGTGGACATTAAATGTCCTGGAAATAACTTCACTTGGACTAATAAAAGGAGGGAGCCACACAGTAGGAAGGTGAAACTAGATCATTTTCTGCTTTCAGAAGAGACGTTTGTAAAATGGAACATTAACTTTCAGATTTTAGCAAGCCCTGTTTCTGATCACTGCCCTATTCTGTTGGAAGGTGGGACTGGAAGAGGACATATTCACAAAACTTTTAGATTTGAGAATTTTTGGCTGTAGAAAGAAGAAATTTGAGAGAAAATTCCACAGTGGTGGAAAGAAGGCCGTCCTGCTTATGGGAGAGCAATGTTCAGAATTCACAAACAACTTCAATATGTCAAAACTCAGTTGAAATTGTGGAGGCGGTCTAATAAATCTGACTTCCAGGCCCAAAGAGCTCCGTTGGTGGTTCGCTGGTATGAGCTCTAGAAGCAGTTCAGAGAAGGAGTTATCACTGATCAGCTCAAGGATGAGGATGATGCCTTGTGTAGAGCAGTGGAGGACATTGACAATCAGGAGGAGACTTATTGGAGGCAGAGAGCAAGAACTACCTGGTTAGTGGAAGGGAATCGAAATACAATATTCTTTCACCGGGATGCGTGTGCTCGAAGACAGATGAACAAGATGTAAGTCCTGCATGATGGGAATGGTCATTCCTTTGACACTCTTCCAGATATTCACTCTCATGCTATGGATTATTTCTCTAAAATTTTTAAGGAGAGTCCGGTTCAAGATGCTTCGGCCTAAACTGAAGTTATTTCTATCATTCCTGCTCTCATTTCTGAGGGTGAAAATCAGGCTCTCCTCAAACCTATTGATAGAGATGAACTGACAGTTGTTGTCTTCGGAATGAGTACTGGTAAAACTCCAGGTCCTGACGGTTTCCCCATTGAGTTTTTTCAGGCCTTCTGGGATTTCTTAGAGGAAGATGTTAGAGCTGTAGTTGAGGAATCCAGAGAAAACAAGAGAATGCTTAAAGCTCTAAATCACACTTTCATCACCTTGATCCCAAAAGGAGAGGGGGGGAGTCAGATTTCAGATTATAGGCCTATTGCTTTATGTAATGTGCTGTATAAAATAATCACCAAGGTGATGGCTGAGCGTCTAAAACCCCTTCTTCACAGAATTATCTCCTCCGAGCAAGGAGGTTTTGTGGAGGGTCGGCAGATTTTGGATGGGGTGGTTCTGGCTCAGGAAGCTATTCATTCAATGCACACTTCTGGAAATAAAGGGATGTTCATAAAATTGGACATGTCCAAGGCTTATGACAGGGTTGAATGGAGTTTTCTGGTCAAAATGATGGCTAATTTTGGTTTCTCTCAGGAATGGATTGAGTGGGTCATGAGCTGTGTCTCTTCCCCGACCTACTCTGTTCTTATCAAGGGCCTTCCTTCGCAGCATTTTGGAGCCTCTCGGGGACTCCGCCAGGGAGATCCTTGCTCTCCTTATCTGTTTCTGATTATGGCTAAAGGTCTTGGCAGACTTTTCTTGAAGAGAAGACATCAAGGCAGATTATTGGGTGTTAGGGTGGGGGATGAAGTTTTATCGCACCTGTAGTTTGTGGATGACACTGGTCTGATGGGAGTTTCCAGCCTCAGGGAAGCAAGATCGATTAGAGATACCCTTAATGTTTATCTTCGGGCTACTCAATAGGTTATAAATGACAACAAATCCAAGGTGTTCTTCTTCAATCTGGAGCACAGGCTTCAGAATAAAATTTTAGAAATTCTGGGATTTACTAGGACTGCTCTTCCAGAGGTTTACTTGGGGATTCCCTTACATTTCAAAAAACTAAAACTTGACACTTGGAGGCACTTGCTTGAGGGCATCCAGGAAAGAATTAATCATTGGTCTCACAAGTGGTTAAGCTATTGTGGCAGAGTAACTTTCTTACAGTCAGTCATTCAAGCCATGCCTATCTACAAATTCTCTATCTTGGCTGCCCCGCTTTCAATTTGGAAAGATTTGGATAGAATGGCTAGAAATTTTTTATGGGAAGGACCAAAGGGAGAGATAAAGTGGGCCTTAGTGATCTGGGACAAGGTTACCCAGCCCAAGGTAAAAGGGGGGCTGGGACTGAGAGGATCCAGGTTAAATAATAAAGCCTTGGCTGGAAAGTTGTACTGGAGATGGATCTCCCAGCCAACTTCCTTATTTAGTAGAATTCTTACTAGCAAGTACTTGGGTCATGTCAGTCCCAGTGAGGTGGGCCGCTTCTCTTTGGAGGGTTCTGAATCCTTAGTTTGGCAGGCTCTCAAGCTTGGATCTCAAGTTATTAAAGACCAGCTATTTTGGAAAGTGGGGAGGGGGGATAAGGCCCATTTTTGGTCTGATTCTTGGGATCAGTTTCCTCCCATCACGGTTGAATTCCCTGAGTTACTCCTAATCAAAGCTGCCATAGAATCCAAGGGCTGGGTCCGAATTGAGAGTTATTTCAATACTACTCAACTGGGAGGGTATAAGTTTAAGAAGTTTAAGAAGTTGGAGGAGTGGCCAATTTCAATCCCTCCGGAGCTAGCACCCACCTTATCCAGAATCTTGAATGAAATATTTCTCACTGGGAGCGATGATGAGGATGAATTAGCTTGGGGCTTCGGGAGCCTTGGTGTTTACACTGTCAAATATGGCTATGATAACATCCTCCCTGAGCCTCCCCCCCTGCTTTCCCGGTTGCGGACTGGAGACAGATTTGGCAATCCAAGGGCTGGCCGAAAGTGAATTTTTTTGCTTGGCAGGTTATGCATAATGGAATTCTCACTTTCGACAACCTCAGGTGCGAGAGGTTTCATCGGTCCTTCTCAATGCACTCTATGCCTTAAGAATGAGGAAACATCGGACCATATAATGTTTGACTGCCCCTTCACGCGCCAGATTTGGAAGTGCTGGTTCTCTCACTTTAAAATCTAGCTTAATGGTGATTTGAATCGGATTAAAATTCTAAACAGATGGAAGAGAGGTAGATTTAAATCTAAAGCTCTTCGTACTGGTTGGGAGCTCGAATTAAATTTCATTTGGTGGCAGATGTGGCTGGAGAGAAATGCACAAATATTTTGAGAAACGTTCTCCACGCTTGATGGTGTTTGGCAGGTCATCTGGAGCAAAGTCTCTGAAATAGTTGTCGTCCATGCAAAAGAGGATTATTAGGTTGATTCAGAGCCAGTGGATGAGGGGGTGGAAGTGCACGAGGAGCAGGTTAGAGCCCACTGGATACCTCCTCCCGATGGGTGGATCAAAATCAATACTGACGAAGCTGCTAAGGGCAACCTGGGCAATGCTGGCATTGGTGTGGTTTGCCAGAATCACGAGGGCACTGTGCTCTACTAGGAGGTGTAGGGTTTGGGTAGAACTACAAATAATGAAGCTGAAGCCATTGCTATTAGAGCTGCTTCTATTTGGGCAGTTAACCAGGGCCATCAAAAGGTGATTGTTGAATCTGACTCTCAGATTTTGGTTGGATCTCTTGACTGCATGAGGAACTTTACTTTGACAGCATGGAGGTTGAGGTCTTTGGTCTCTCAAATCAAGGAGCTTTGGAGAGAACTGGAAGACGTGATCCCTGTTTATGCGAGTAGAAATCTCATTAAAGCGACCAATTTCCTTGCAAAGTTGGGTGCTGAGAAGGAGTTTGGGATACAGCTACACAGTGATATGCCCTTGGAGAATGAGATGATTCGGCAGGGCCTGGAACGTTTCTTATGATAATGAGCAAAGAAAATACTAAGGGAGGTTTTTGTCGCGATATCGCGACTATTTTCGCCGCTGCGGCCCTTGGAGGGAAACTGTCACGATTTCGTGACCTTTTGCACCGTCGGAGCCTATGGCTGGAAGCCGTAGCGATTTCGCGATGCTTTTGCAAAATTGGCGTTAAGGGGAAAAATTGTCGCGATATCGTGACCTTTTTGGAGTATAGGCCCCAAGGGGAAAATCCGTCACAATATCGCGACATTTTTGCTGAATGGTTGATCAAAGGAAAAATCGTCACGATATCACGACAGTTTTGGCGAGCTAGGTTCAAGGGGAGAAACTGTTGCGATATCGTGACACTTTTGAAGGAGGCCTGCCTTGGAGGAAATCGATCGCGATATCGTGACACTTTTGTTGAAAAGGCGCACAGGAGGAAAACAGTCACGATTTCGTGACATTTTTGGCAAGCTGGAACCAAGGGGAAAAACCGTCGTGATTTCGTGACACTTTTAAAGGCTGTCCGCTTTAGAGGAAAACCATCGCGATATCGCGACACTTTTGTTGAAAGGACGTCCAGGAGAAAAATCGACGCGAAATCGTGACATTTTTGGCGAGCTGGCACCAAGGGGAAAAACCGTTGCGATATCGCGACACTTCTGAAGGATGGGCGCCGAGGCAAAAAACCGTCGTGATTTCGTGACACTTTTGTCGATTCGGATTTAAGAGGAAAAATCGTCGCGATTTCGTGACATTTTTGGCAAGATGGCACCACGGGGAAAAATCGTCACGATATCGCGACACTTTTGAAGGTCGGGTGCCACGGTGATAACTCGTCGCAATTTCGTGATACTTTTGCAGTTTGGATGCCAAGGGAAAAACTCGTCGTGATTTTGTGACATTTTTGGTGAACAAGCGCCCTTTGGAAATTTCGTCGTGATTTCGCGACACCTTTGGTGACTGGGCGTCTTCCGATTGTGTCGTCGCGATTTCGTGACATGTCGCGATTTCACGACATGTCACGTTTTTGCGGCTTGTTTCTCTAACATGGCCTCGGATGGTTTTCGGTTGCGATATCGTGACATGTCATGATTTTGTGACATGTCATGTTTTTGTGCCTTGCTGTAG
The DNA here is from genome assembly GCA_028583015.1 of Wollemia nobilis. Taxonomy (NCBI): domain Eukaryota; kingdom Viridiplantae; phylum Streptophyta; class Pinopsida; order Araucariales; family Araucariaceae; genus Wollemia; species Wollemia nobilis. The sequence continues at coordinate 3,132,867 of JAQPPZ010001591.1, forward strand.
TCTTGCTTCTTGCTCCTGGTTGTGATGAGTTTTCTCCCCCTTTGTAATTGTTCTCTGTTTTAATATAAGTTTTTTTCAATTTTTTCAAAAAAAAAATATTTCCTTTTATAAGCTTGAGTTTAAGAGCCACACGCTGCATCGCCGCACTAGGAACCTCAGAAGACCACCATTCCATTATTCATTGTTCTAGATTAGCATGTGAACACCACATAGCCTCAAAATGAAAGGGTCTTAGGAAGAACATGCCCTGACGAGAGGATTCTAACCACAAAGGGCTATGGTCAGAGCCAATCTTCAAAAAACCAGAGATCAAAGCATCACCAAACAAAGGTAAAGTCTGCTTAGACAAAAAAACCCTATCTAATATAGAAAGAATCAATTAATTTCCTATGCGGTGATTGCTCCACGTAAATCGAGCTCCTTTCAGATCTAAATCCATAGCAATTCCTCCACTTTTGTCAGATGGATAGAGGGTGAGTTGAAGTCACCTACCAGAATCCATTGGTGATCGAAAAATATGGTCCTCATTTGACTTAATATTTGACAAAATCCAACTTGTGTTTGTGACTTTGCTAAAGAACAAGACGTTGGTGATTCTTTCTGATGATGAAATAAGTCTTCCATCAACTTTGGAAGGGTCTCATAAACAAAGGAGCCCACCTGATGAACCCTGAGCTGGGCTAGCAATGAACTCATAGTCCTTCCAAATGATTTTTGTTATTTTTCTATGGCAATGTTATGCCTTCAAGGGAAGGCAAATCATGAGGGTTGGGAGGAGAAAAATGCTTGGAAGGACTAAGAACGGTAGGGTTAGGGTTTGAGGATTGATGGGTGAAAGGGTTGGGCGAAGAGGCTTTGAATATGGAGGATTTAAGGGTGTTGGGGAGGGGGGAAGGGAAGGAAGGACCTGATCTGGTTGGTGAGCCAAGGGGGTCAAAAATCTGGGAAGCGGTAATAGATTCAGGGAATAGGGCATCCTCTCTATTACCCTGGTCAAAAATATTCAAATGAGAAAGGACACCAAAACGGTTAGGGTAAGAAAATAATGAACATAACTTTTTATGAGAGGATTTTTGAGAAGGATCTGTTATTTACTTTTCTTGCAGGACTACCTTGGGGGTCTGGCCGCTCGTGACAGGCTAAGGTTCTTTCAGAGCATTTGGTTGGTGATGCTAAGCACTATTCTAAGCAGTTTTGAAAAGCACTTTTTTGTAAGGAGGGCCATTCTTTTGGATGCCCTCGAGAGGTTTCCCCTGTTGAGTTATTTCCTTCTTATTTGATTATTTGGGTTGTTTTAACCTGGGGCATTAGACTCTAAGATGCCCTTGGGTGTGATATTCCATGCTAAAGTCAGATTATTCTCATATTTGATGGGCTGGCATCTTCTGTAATATCCATAGATCAAATTTATGTGGGTAGGAAGCTCAATGTCCAAATTGGTATTAATGCAGAGATGAGCATGGATCATCCAAGTCTTGGCTTTGGTTGTTGGGTCGATGGCCACTAAGTCACCAATACCATGAGCAATGCCTCTTAGGATTTCTTCATGCCAAAATTTATTGGGGAGGTCGGGAAGATGAACCCAAACGGGAGCCAGATTGATGCTCTAGATCTCAGGGTTAAAATATTCAACCCATTTTCTAAGGAATAAGCTTCTTCGTCCAAAAAACCATGGTCCACCTGAAAGAATACGAGCAAAGTTTGGGTTGTTGAGTCTGATGAGAAAGAACCCTCTGAAAAGGGCAACTAGTTCCATGGTGCCAATGCTTTCCACTTATGATAAGCCCATTTATGTATTGATTCTATATACGGTCTTCTGCTAATGAATTTACCCACAAGGGATAGGGATTCCATGAAGACATAGTTGGCCATCATGTTCTTGAGTAGGACCAAGTCACATCCACTAGGGATAAAAGGAATAGTCATATGTTGGGGCCACGAACCGGATGACTTAGGACCATTTCGTATTGTATTTGTGAAGGATAGAGGAGCTTTATTTGAGCCATTTCCACCTCCCTTGACTTTATCAGGGGGTTCGTGGGACCGATCTTCAACATAATCATCTTCAAGGGTGGATCTGTCTGGATCCTCATTGTCTGTAAACCCTTCACCCTCACCTGTAAACCATTCACCATTGCCTGCAATGCCTGAAGAAGTTTTTTTGCTCTTAGAGGTTTCAAAATTTGCCATCCAGTTAGAAACCTAGATGGGTTTCTTTTTCTTGTAGTTGAGATTACGGATTTTCCTATAAATGTTTATTGTCTTTAGATGCACTTCTCGGTCTCCCTTCAGATGGGTTTTTCTCTTTTGGTAGTTTTCTTGTTGTTTTCAAGCGATTTTCTTGGATCTGGTTTCTTGTTTCACAGTTTTGTTGTGCAGGAAACAACTCTCTATTTTGGGGGGATGCCCAATTTCAAATCTACCCGAGCCTTTTTGGATGGGATTTTTAAATTTAATTTTGTTGTTCATGAATTTTCTCCCATTCCTTTGATGGATAGATTTTTCCTTTTGAGCTTTGTGTCGGGCTCCCACAAGCTGGGTTCTTCACGTTTTGGATGGGTTGCCTAGTTTCAAATCTTCCTGGACCATCTTGGGCGGGATTTTTTATTTTAAATTTTGTTGTTTGTGACTCATCTCCCATTCCTTTGGTGGATGGGTTTGTTCCTTTGAGTTTTTTCCTGGGCTCCCACAAGTTGGGTTGTCTAACTTTATATGGTTTAGAGATTTTCTTGTTGGGTTCATCTCTTGTTCTGTGTGGAGACCATCTCCTTGCAAGATCCTCTCCCTGATCCGCTTGTAAAAGGTTCGAGGACCCTTTCAAAAATTAACTATTTAAATATATCCCATGTATAATTAAAAGAGAAATACCAAAGGTCAAAATTTAAAGCCATACTCTATCAATCATTTTATATTTATCTACTTTTAAGAAAATTATATCCACACACTAAATAATACAATGGATAATGTCATATCATCAAATTGGCATTAATTAAAACAATCAATGCTTTAAAGTAAAATTACTTAATAAAATTGGCATTGAAATTCCATGAAATATTCTAATTGATAATATTAAAAAATATTTCCCACTATTAATAAAATATTATAAATTTTCAAAAAAATATTTCTCTTTTAAATTACAAGCTTGAGCTTCTCTTTGCTTCAAGAATAAATTATTCTTTAGAAACAACCTAGTGATGGTGGAAGCTTACCTGGCCTCCCCTAGCCACCCCATCCTCATTCATTATCATCACCCTCACTCATTGTCCTAAGATGCAAACTTATTTGTTTTTAATAATTTTATTAATAAAGTGTGTAAATATTAAAGTGTTTAGAATTTTAAATGCAAATTATATAAGAGCTACATACTTCCATTGTGATATTGTAAAAAGTTTTTAAATATGATTAAACAATGCTAAAACGTTCAAATACATGAATGCAGTTATGAAAAATCTAAATAAATGTGTAATTATAAAAAGTCTAAAAAAACTACTAAATAAATTTACATATTTAATGATACAACATATTTAATATTATTATATATCGTCAGTTCATAATTCAAAAGCAAATTCATTTTAATGAACATAAAGTAATAAAGAAAATTAAAATAAAATACACAATGATTAAATTAAAATTCTAAAAAAAAATTAAGAATAATTTTTTTATAAAATAAAAATATCTTACTTTCTTTTTCATAAGTTATCTAATAATAATTAGTTGATACAAGTTATTAATCAATAAACATTTTAGATAACTTAATTCAAAGACTAGATTAGAATAAATCTTTTTATTTTTCTTAACCATTTAGATATATTCCATGTATAATTAAAAAAGAAATATCAAGGAACAATACTCTAGCAATAATTTTATATTTATATACTTTTAAGAAAATTATATATCCAAAGAATACAACAAATTAGCATTAATTATAATAATCAATGCTTTAAAGTAAGATTACTTTATAAAACTAACATTGAAATTCCAATAGATATCCTAATTTATAACATTAAAATAAAATTCCACTATAAATATAATATTATAAAATTTTAAAGCAATATTCCACTTTTAAATACAAAGTTTAAGCTTCTCTTTGCTTCAAGAATAACTTCTCTTATTTTTAAGAAGAGAATAGCTTATTCTCTACTAACAAGGCCAACCACGTGAAGGTGGAAGCTTATCTGGCCTCCCCTACCCTACCCATCCCATTTTTATTCATCGTCCCCTACCAACCCCCTTATCTGGCCTCCCCTACCTTAACCATCTCATCTTCACTCATCATCCCCTACCAACCCCATCCTTACTCGTCAACTATCCTCACTCATCATCCTAAGTTGCAATCTTATTTATGATTAATTATTGAAATCTTATTAATTATTTATTATTTTATACTAATAAAGTATGTAGATGTGAAAGTGCTTAGAATTTTAAATGTAAATTATGTAAGAGCTACATACTTACATTATGATATTGTTAAAATATTTGTCTATAATATGTTAATTATATAGTATTTGCAAATATGATTAAACAATTCTATAAAGTTTAAATATATGAATGCAATTACAAGAAGTTTAAAAACTTTAGAGCAACTATGAAGAGTTTAAATATATAAGTACAATTGTGTTTGAATGTTAGCTACATAAAACCTCATGAATGTGTAATTGCATTCATGAGTGCATATATTAGTTGCATAAAAGTTCATAAATATGTGTAAAAACTTACAATCTAACAAATGTTTAAATACACAAATGCAATTATGAAAAGTCTAAATAAGTGTGTACTTATAAAAAGTCTAAAAACTATTAAATAAATTTACATATTTAATATGAACAACATATTTAATATTTTTATATATTATCATTTCATAATTCAAAAACAAATTTATTTTAATTAGCATAAAGTGAGTAAAGACATTAAATAAAATGCACAATGATTAATTTAAATTAAGATGCTAAGAAAATTTTAAGAAATGAAGAACAATTCTTTTATAAAATAAAAATATCACACTTTCTCTTTCAGAAGTTTATCTAATAATAATTAGTTGATACAAGTTATTAATCAATAAACATTTTAGATAAATAAATTCAAAGATTAGATTAGAATAAATATTTTTGTTTTTCTTAACTATTTAGATATATTCCATGTATAATTAAAAAAGAAATATCAAAGAGCAATACTCCAGAAATAATTTTATATTTATATACTTTTAAGAAAATTATATATCCAAACACTAAAGAAAAAAACAAATTACCATTAATTATAATAATCAATGCTCTAAAGTAAGATTACTTCATAAAATTGGTATTGAAATTCCATTGGATATCCTTATTTATAACATTGAAATAAAATTTCATTATAAATTAAATTTTCAAAGCAATATTTCACTTTTAATTACAAAGTTTAAGCTTCTCTTTGCTTCAAGAATAACTTCTCTTATTTTTAAGAAGAGAATATCTTATTCTCTACTAACAAGGCCAACCACGTGAAGGTGGAAGCTTATCTGGCCTCCCCTACCCTACCCATCCCATCTTCACTCATCGTCCCCTACCAACCCCGTCCTTACTCGTCAACTACCCTCACTCATCATCCTAGTTGCAATCTTATTATTAATTATTATACTAATAAAATACCTAGATGTGAAAGTGCTTAGAATTTTAAAGGTTAATTTTGTAGTTAAAAGATTTGTCTATAATATGTTAATTATATAGTATTTGCAAATATGATTAAATAATTCTATAAAGTTTAAATGCAATTACAAGAAGTTTAAATACTTTAGAGCAACTATGAAGATTTTAAATATATAAGTACAATTGTTTGAATGTTAGCTACACTAAACTTTATGAATGTGTAATTGCATTCATAAAAACATATATTAGTTGCATAAAAATTTATAAATATAATTGTGAACTTGAATTGTTTAAAAAACTTACAATCTAAACAAGTGTTTATTTAAATATGAATAACATGTTAATTGCTTGATATAAACATAAGAAATTATTTGATAATAAGTCTAAAGTGAATGCTTATAACTTATAAATGTAATTTATACATAAATTCACTTATGCAAATATTATTGATGTAAAAATTTTGTAAATGTGAAATAAATGTGGGTCATATTTGTCTTCATTTACATAATATGTTAATTGTTCAAACATTATTGATGTAAAAAATTTGTAAATGTGTAATAAATGTGGGTTATATTTGTCTTCATTTACCTAATATGTTAATTGTACAAACATTATTGATGTAAAAAATTTGTAAATGTGTAATAAATGTGGGTTATATTTGTCTTCATTTACCTAATATGTTAATTGTGTTCTAAAAAAATGTGTAATTAATAAAAAATTAAATAATTCAACATATAGCTAATACATATGAATGATAATTAGGCATAAATTCATAAATATTAAAATATTAAAATATGTAAATGTGGTTTATACATTGAATGTTGGTTATACATAGATGCTACAATACAAAAATATTAGTTGCACAAAGCTTTGTAATTGTGCTCATGAATGTGAAATACATGTGGGTCATATAAATATTTATTTAATATTTAAAACATGTTAATGTTTCATATTTAAAAATAATTTACAAAAATTATGCAATTGCAAAGAGTTTATATATGTGAGTTTGTGCATAAATCTTTAAATACAAATGTTTATTGCACAAAAGTAAGTGAATATGCATAACATGTTAATTGTAGTGTTGTATATGATAATGTATTAGAATACAAAAATGTCTAGTTGCACAAAGCTTTGTAATTGTACTCATGAATGTGAAATACATATGGGTCATATAAGTATTTATCTGAATGTACAAAACATGTTTTTAAGTGTCATTATTTAAAAAATAATTTACAAAAATTATGCAATTGCAAAGAGTTTATATATGTGAGTTTGTGCATAAATCTATAAATAAAAATGTTTATTGCACAAAAGTTAGTGAATATGCATAACATGTTAATTGTAGTGTTGTATATGATAGTGTATTAGAATACAAAAATGTTTAGTTGCACAAAGCTTTGTAATTGTACTTATGAATGTGAAATACATATGGGTCATATAAATGTTTCTATGAATGTACAAAACATGTTTTTAAGTGTCAATATTTAAAAATTATTTTAAAAAATTATGCAATTGCAAATAGTTTTTATATGTGATTTTGTGCATAAATCTATAAATACAAATGTTTATTGCACAAAATTTAGTGAATATGCATAACATGTTAATTGTAGTGTTGTATATAATAGTGTATTAGAATACAACAATGTTTAGGTTCAGAAAGCTTTGTAATTGTACTTATGAATGTGAAATACATATGGGTCATATAAGTGTTTCTCTAAATGTACAAAACATGTTTTTAAGTGTCGTATTTAACAAAAATTATGCAATTGCAAATAGTTTATATTGATGGTCACACAATGACACTGAGAGGGGGGGGGTGAATCAGTGTAGTTATTTAACTTCAAAACAGCAGCATTCAAATACTGAAGCACAAAAAACTTATAAAACCAGAAGAACAAAATGAGAGCACACCACAACACACAATATAATGAGGTTCACCAATTTGGCTACTCCTCAAAAATTAAGCTGTTTGGACTTCAATCCAAATCCAGTATTTGCAAAATTTCAATTTTACAACTTCTTTACCAGCATCCACTGGAAGGAGCACCAACCCCTGTAATTTTCTCACGCATGCAGATGGAGCACCAACCCCTAGTACCAAGAACCAACTTGGACTACAATTCTGATCAATTAGAATGACATAAAAGTGTCTTCACTTCATGCACAACCCTGATTGGTCTGCAATTAATCCAACTCTGCACACTCTCACGACTCTGCTAATTTTCTTATTCAAACCCTCTTTTCACAACAATATTTCTCTTTCTGCAACAACTTCTCTCTCACAACAGCAACATTATTCTATGCTCGACTGTCCTTTTATACCCTATTTTTCTCATCGGGAATCTTTGTCTTCTATTGCGTTTTAAATTCTTCATGCAGTCGGATGACATTCTCGAGCCGTTCAAATTCTTTTCTTCTTTCCAATGCGGCTTTTCGAATCCTTCCAAATGCGACTGTTCGAATGCTGCACATCCTTCTTCTTGAAAGCTTTTCGATCCTTCCTATTTTATGTTTCGAATGTTGTAAATGCGTCTATTTTAATCGGCTGTTCTAATGCATTCTTCAATCGGCTGTTTGTTTGCACTTTCAATCGGTTGTTCGAATGCCGCACTTCGGCCGTTCGAATGTTTTTTCGATACAGCCTATACGACACTTAGAAAGCATTTCAAGCATGCATCTACATCTGTTTCCATGCATGTTCGACACCTGTCAATGTGTAACTGTCTGTCTGACATCAGTTACTGTTTACGTAATAGGCTGCATGATTATGCTTTTTCGACACGTGTCATTTTGCATGCTCCTATGGCTTTTACCCGCCAAACAGTTGCCTGTCGCGATATCGTGACACTTTTAATTTTTGCTGACGTCATCATCATTCTTGTCGTGAAATCGCGACGCTTCTGGCTTCTGCTGACGTCATCATCCTTCTTGTCGTGAAATCATGACGTTTTCGACTCTTGCTGATGTCATCATCCTGCTTGTGAAATCATGACACTTTCGGCTTCCGTACACTCTTCTTTGCCACCAGCAGCAAAAAAGGAACATGTCACGAAATCGCGACACTTTGCTCTTCCGTACAACTCTCCTTCCCAACTCCAGCGAAAATGGAACATGTCACTAAATCGCGACACTATGCTTCATGCAATGGCAAAAATTTTACATATTTGTGCCTTGTGTTTTCACCTTGCCTCTTTTCATGAAATTTTGACTTGTAATATCATTGCTGCATCTTTCAGTTCTACACTTTTGACTAGTAGCGAAATCGCTACACCTTAGTTTCCCTTTGTTTCAACATGTAGCGCCATCGCTACACCTTAGTTTCTCTTTGTTTCAAAATGTAGCGCCATCGCTACACCTTAGTTTCTCTTTGTTTCAACATGTAGCGCCATCGCTACACCTTAGTTTCTCTTTGTTTCAACATGTAGCGAAATCGCTACACCTTCTTCATGTGAATTTTTACTTGTGTCGAAATCGCTGCAACTCAGTTTTCTTAACTTCCGATTTGTAGCGAAATCGCTACACCTTTGTTTCCATATATTTCCAGCTGTGCTTTGAAATGCGAAACTTCAACATGCATGGAAATCGCTACTCTCTTCATTGCAAGCTCCTTTCCTCCATTTATGTCATGAAATCGTGACACATTTTCTCTCTCCTCAGCGAAAACTCGACATGTCGCGACATCGCGACATTTTGGCGTGCATTTTCTCTCTCCTAATTTTTGTCGCGAAATCGCGACACATTTTCTCTCTCCTCAGCAAAAACTCGACATTGCGACATTTTGGCGTGCATTTTCTCTCTCCTATTTTTTGTCGCGAAATCATGACAGAAAACATGTCGCGATATCGCGACAGTTTTCTTCCTTGTCTCTTTTTGCCAATTTCTGAATCTGGGTCACCTCTGTTTTGCTTGAAACTTTCTGCACTAGATCTGACTGACCTCTGAACTGCATCAACTGCATCAATCTGTCTGTGTTGACAACAATGACAATACTTTCTCAATGCTTTTGCTGCACCTTGCTCAACAATCTCCCCCTTTGGAATTGTTGGCAACACACAGCAACCTTGCTCAACTTCTTCTCCCCCTTTGCCAATAATACCAAAGGGCTGCTGCAGACTCCCCCTGAGTCTCTGTACACCATTCTCAAGAAAATATTGTTATAGTTAGCAAAAATCATAAATATAAGCAAAACTATAAGTATAGGCATGCATGCACCCATTGAGAATGTGATCCCTAATGATAGTCAGTTCTTGGGAATTGTGACCACTCCCAACTTATTCCTAAGGTACTCAAAAACATCCTTGGGCAATGGTTTTGTGAATATATCAACTACTTGCTCTGTAGTTGGAACAAAATCCAACTTGACCTCTCCTTTTGCAACTTTATCCTTCAAGAAATGATATCGGATTGCAATGTGTTTGGTTCTTGAATGCATAATTGGATTCTTGGATATGTTGATAGCACTAGTGTTATCACATTTTATTGATATTGGCTCTTTGAAGTGGATACCAAGATCTTTTAAAGTTTGTCTCATCCATAATATTTGTGTACAACAAGTTGTGGCTGCAATGTATTCTGCCTCTGCAGTGGATAGAGAGACTAATTCTTGTTTCTTCGTTGTGCCATGCTACCAGCCTGTCTCCAAGATAAAATGCTCCTCCACTTGTACTCTTCCGGTCATCAATGCACCTTGCCCAATCTGCATCAGAATATGCAATCAAAGTGAAGTCTTTGCCTTTTGGGTACCACAACCCATAATCCATGGTACCTTTGAGGTACTTGAAGATCCTTTTACAGCTTGTGACATGAGTTTCTTTGGGACTTGCTCGAAATCTAGCAACCATGCATACCGCCTCGTAGTATATCTCGGTCTAGTATCTGTTAAATACAGCAGGCTTCCAATCATAGACCTGTACATTGTTTGATCCACATGTGGAGATTTATCATCCTTGCTCAACTTGCAGCCTGTTGTCATGGGAGTGCTGACCTTTTTACTGTCTTCCATTGTGAACTTTTTTAGAATTTCTTTTACATATTTAACTTGAGAAATAAAAATGCCTTTTTCATTTTGATTGACCTACAGTCCTAAGAAATAAGAAAGTTCACCAATCATTGAAATCTCAAATTCTTTTTTCATTTTAATTGATATGTCTTTGCAGTATTCATCCATGCTGCTGCCAAATATTATGTCATCTACATAAACAACAAGAATAATAAGATGACCCTTCTCTGTTTTGACATATAAGTTGCTATCCACCAAACCTTTCTTAAACCCTTGTTTAATTAGATAATTATCCAGCCTTGCATACCATGCTCTGGGTGCATGTTTTAATCCATATAAAGCTTTCTTTAACATCGCAAACAAAATCTGGATTGTCACCAAGTTGGAAGCCATCTCGGTTGTTCAATGTAAACCTCTTCTTCCAGTTTTCCATTCAAAAATGTTGATTTTACATCCATTTGATATACTTTGAAGTTTTTATGAACTGCTAATGCCAGAAACATTCTGATTGCCTCTAGTCTGGCTGTCGATGCAAAATTTTCTTCAAAATCAATGCCTTCAACCTGAGCATAGCCTTTACATACCAATCTTGCCTTATTTTTGACAACCTGCCCATCTTCATTCAATTTATTTCTAAAAACCCATTTAGTGCCAATTATGTTTTTATTTGTTGGTCTAGGTACTAATTCTCGGGTATTTTTTTTCTCTATATTATCTAGTTCTTCATTGATTGCCTTCATCCAACTTTCATCAGTGCTTGCTTGCCTTCATCCAACTTTCATCAGTGATTGCCTTCATTGATTGCCTTCATCCAACTTTCATAATTCTGTAAATTCTCAAACTTTTGCTTGTCACCTGTCATGTGACTGGAACAACCACTGTCAAGTATCCAAGGTGCTGATTTGTTCTGAGCTTTAAAAGTAGTCTGGACAATCAAATATTCCTTTTCTTTCCATTCTGGTTTGATAGCAGATTTTGCTACTTGTTTTGCCTTTGTCCTTTCATTAGCATGTGCCTATTTTTCAGGAAATTTCTAGTTTTGTTTCAACCCACTTGGCTGAGATTTTCTACCCTGATAATTATTTGATGCAAAAGTGCTTCTGCAGTTTCTAGCAATATGTCCAAAATTATGACAATTATAACATTCAACTGCATAATTCATTAAAGGAGAAAAAAAAATTTGCTGGTAAAATTCCTTTGAGATACATTATGCCTGCAATCTGAAATCTTATGGCCATAAGCATTGCATTTAAAACAATAACCAGAAAATGCATGATTAAACCTGGGTGCCGCTCTTTGCCGTTTGAAGTAGGAGCCATGACTCTTCTCCTCCTTGGATGTGTGACTTTTGTGAATCCATCTTTGTCGAGTATTCTTCTTGAATCCGGCATTATTGTTTTCTTTTGCATGATTTGGTTTTTCTGGTTCAACCCTGATCTTTTCTTCTTTCTTTATGGGTTCTATATTCAAGTTCTTTGAATCCTTTGAAGATTCACCTTCATCAAATCCTAAACCAAATTTTATGCCAGAAGGCCTTTGGTTATTTAACATTTTATCCAGCTTTACAGTACTTTCTTCAAACTTATGAAAACAGTTCAATTTTCTATTCATCTCCTCTAATTGCATCCTTAACTTAACAATGTCTTCCTCTAGCTTGTTGCATTCAACTGTCTTTACAGTTAATTGTTCATCAAGAACTTCAGACATTTTCATGAATTCCTCTGTCTATTTTTTCAGATTGTTTATTATGTCTGTGGCATTCTCTAATTTCTTTGAAAATTTCTTATTCTTCTTCCTTTCTGCACTCAACTCTTCAAGTGCAGCAACCAATTCTCCTTCCAAATGCACTTCAACTTCATCCTTGGAATTTTCATCACCTTCCTGATTTTTCTCTGTTCTTTCTTCTTCAAGTGCCATGAACAGAGCTTCACCTCCTTCTTCTTCAGACTCCTCATCTGTGCTTTCTTCAGAACTGCTGACATTCTTGGTTATGAAGCTTTTCTTCTTGAAGTTGTTATTTCTGAAATTTTGTTTCTTCTTCCAGTCACCTTTTTCTTAGTGTGAACCTTCACCATTTTTGGTTCTCTCCTGCATTGGACATTTGGCTGCAAAATGACCGACTCCTCCACAATTGAAGCATTTAAAAGGTAGCTTCTCTCTATATTTTCCTTTTCCTTTTGTGAGTTTTCGAACAAAATTGGCTTCTGTTTCATCTAGTGTTCCTTCATCCTCAGATTCATGTTCAGCTTTTACATTCTTGTGTGCTTTAAAAGCTTCTTCTCTGTCTGTAGACTTGGTTTGTCCTATTCTCATTTCATATGCTGTCAGGGAACCATGCAACTCATCCATGCTGAAGTTGTTTAGATATTTTGCCTCTTCTATTGCGAGAGACTTTGGAGTTAAATCTTTTGTGAAGTGTTATGAGAACCTTTTTCACAACAACTGCATCATCAATTTCTTCACCGAGTCCTCTCGATTGCATTAATAATTCCGTTGACTCTCACAATATAAGTCTCTATGTTTTCATCTTCATTCATTTGCGAGTGCTTCGAACTCGTGCTCGATGAGTTTGCGGTTTGCTTCCTTAATATTACTGTCTCCTTCATGGATGCTCTTCAGTTTATCCCACATGTCTTTTGTTGATTTACAACTCATGACTCTTATCAGTTCACTGTCAACAAGCCCACACATTATGGCATTCTTAGATTTGGAGTTTTTCTCAAATTTCTTTTTCTCAGTAGTATCTGTTGGAGGAGTAGTGGGTCTTGTGTATCCACTATCTATAGAATCCCAAATATCATATCCCAATGCACTCAGATATGTTTGCATTCTGAGTTTCCAGAAGGTGTAATTTGTTCCATCAAATAAGGGAGCTTTGTTGGATGAAAATCCTTCATCGCCTGCCATTATTTCTTCTAAGATCTCTTTAGCTGATTAAGCTTGTACAAGGAACCTTGCTCTGATACCAATTGATGTTCACACAATGACACTGAGAGGGGGGGTGAATCAGTGTAGTTATTTAACTTCAAAACAACAGCATTCAAAGACTGAAGCATAGAAAACTTATAAAACCAGAAGAAAAAAATGAGAGCACACCACAACACATAATATAACGAGGTTCACCAATTTGGCTACTCCTCAAAAATTAACTGTTTGGACTTCAATCCAAATCTAGTCTTTGCAAAATTTCAATTTTACAACTTCTTTACCAGCATCCACTGGAAGGAGCACCAACCCTTGTAATTTTTTGCTGCAACAGATGGAGCACCAACCCCTAGTACCAAGCACCAACTTGGACTACAATTCTGATCAATTAGAATGACATAAAAGTGTCTTCACTTCATGCACAACCCTGACTGGTCTACAATTAATCCAACTCTGCACACTCTCACGGCTCTGCTAATTTTCTTTTTCAAACCCTCTTTTCATAGCAATATTTCTCTTTCTGCAACTTCTCTCTCACAACAGCAACATTATTTTGTGCTCGACTGTCCTTTTATACCCTATTTTTCTAATCGGGACTCTTTGTCTTCTATCGTGTTTTAAATTCTTCATGCAGTCGGATGACATTCTCGAGCCGTTCGAATTCTTTTCTTCTTTCCAATGCGGCTTTTCAAATCCTTCCAAATGCGACTGTTCGAATGCTGCACATCCTTCTTCTCGAAAGCTTTTCGATCCTTCCTATTTTATGTTTCGAATGCTTTAAATGCATCTATTTTAATCGGTTGTTCTAATGCATTCTTCAATCGGTTATTCATTTGCACTTTCAATCGACTGTTCGAATGCTGCACTTCGGTCGTTCGAATGCTTTTTTGATATAGCCTATACGACACTTAGAAAGCATTTCAAGCATGCATCTACATCTTTTTCCATGCATGTTCGACACCTGTCAATGTGTAACTGTCTGTCTGACATCAGTTACTGTTTACGTAACAGGCTGCATGATTATGCTTTTTCGACATGTGTCATTTTGCATGCTCCTATGGCTTTTACCCGCCAAACAGTTGCCTATCGCGATATCGTGACACTTTTAATTTTTGCTGACGTCATCATCATTCTTGTCGTGAAATCGTGACCCTTCTGGCTTCTGCTGATGTCATCATCCTTCTTGTCGTGAAATCATGACGTTTTTTACTCTTGCTGACATCATCATCCTGCTTGTCGTGAAATCGTGACACTTTCGGCTTCCGTACACTCTTCTTTGCCAGCAGCAGCGAAAAAGGAACATGTCACGAAATCGCGACACTTTGCTCTTCCGTACAACTCTCCTTGCCAACTCCAGCGAAAATGGAACATGTCACTAAATCGCGACACTATGCTTCATGCAATGGCGAAATTTTTACATCTTTGTGCCTTGTGTTTTCACCTTGCCTCTTTTCATGAAATTTTGACTTGTAATATCATTGCTGCATCTTTCAGTTCTACACTTTTGACTAGTAGCGAAATCGCTACACCTTAGTTTCCCTTTGTTTCAACATGTAGCGCCATCGCTACACCTTAGTTTCTCTTTGTTTCAACATGTAGCGCCATCGCTACACCTTAGTTTCTCTTTGTTTCAACATGTAGCGCCATCGCTACACCTTAGTTTCTCTTTGTTTCAACATGTAGCGAAATCGCTACACCTTCTTCTTGTGAATTTTTACTTGTGTCGAAATCGCTGCAACTCAATTTTCTTAACTTTCGATTTGTAGCGAAATCGCTACACCTTTGTTTCCATACATTTCCAGTTGTGCTTTGAAATGCGAAACTTCAACATGCATGGAAATCGCTACTCTCTTCATTGCAAGCTCCTTTCCTCCATTTATGTCGCGAAATCGTGACACATTTTCTCTCTCCTTAGCGAAAACTCGACATGTCGCGACATCGCGACATTTTGGCATGCATTTTCTCTCTCCTAATTTTTTTCGCGAAATCGTGACACATTTTCTCTCTCCTCAGCGAAAACTCGACATGTCGCGACATCGCGACATTTTGGCGTGCATTTTCTCTCTCCTACTTTTTGTCACGAAATCGCGACAGAAAACATGTCGCGATATTGCGACAGTTTTCTTCCTTGTCTCTTTACGCCAATTTCTGAATCTGGGTCACCTCTGTTTTGCTTGAAACTTTCTGCACTTGATCTGACTGACCTCTGAACTGCATCAACTGCATCAATCTGTCTGTGTTGACAACAATGACAATACTTTCTCAATGCTTTTGCTGCACCTTTCTCAACATATATATGTGAATGCATGTTCACATTTTATGTATTAAGTGTAGGTATGTGAGTTTGACATAAATCTATAAATACAAATGTTTATTGCACAAAAGTTAGTGAATACACTTTACATGTTAATTGTAGTGTTGTATATGTTAGTCTATTAGCAAACATGATTGTAATTAGTTTACACATGAGAATATGAATAGTGCATAAATTCATGAATGAAAATGTTGATTGTAAACAAGTTAATGTATATGATAATAAATTTAATTTGTTAAGAAAACTTTAACTTGCAAAAAAAGATCACATGATTGTTCATTTGAATAATAAATGTAAAAGGTTGCTTTGAATGCAAATTATAAATAAGATTTGAATAAATATATTACCAAAAAAAAATCTAAAAGAAAAATATAAAGAAAAAGAAAAAAGACAAGACAATAGACCTCAAGAAAATAGTCATGGCCAATGACTATTCCTTAGGCCTTGGAAAGGGGCTTTAACCCCTCTCCTCAAAAAAATAATTTTTATTATCATTGTATACTTGTAAATATATACATAAAAATAATAATTTTGGTTTTTTAAAAAAAGCTTTCCTCTGTAACTAAACTAAAAGTATACAACAATTATTTACTTTTCTTCATTTTCTTCTTCTTGGCTTCTTTAGGACATGAAGATACCCTGTAATTACAAAATAATAAAAATAGCATTTGATATATATATATATATATAATATATATATATATATATATATATATATATATATATATATATATATATATATATATATATATATTTTGATGCTTTAAAGTATGTACACAAACTATAATATTTAGTTTCTCTCTACATTATTCATTGGATTTTTGGTTTTTGTACAACATATTAACAAATAGATAGATCATTCAAAACATAAAAATATTACCTCATGATATTTACATCTAATTAGGAATTTTTACTTTCAAAATTGGGTTTGTATCTTTCCTGCAAAATAACTAAAACAAATGCAATTATAAAATAAAACATTTATTTTGATATTTGATTTTTTAAATAGCTCCATAGAATATTAAACTTTTTTATTAATTAATATTTTTTTATAAAATTTAGACATAATAAAACCTATAATATAAAATAATTTAACATTTTTAATAATAATAATAATTAGTATATATATTATGACTCATAAGATGATACTTAAAAATAATAATAATATATTCCTATTTCATGGCTAAACACCCTAAGAATGTTATAATTTAAAAAAAAAAAAACCTATGATTTTGGAGGCAACGCAATCGATCACCGCAACGAATCTGGAAACAAATCCAGCGATGTAACATCGATGCATTTTGTAAAAATCTTAAAAGCCAAGTCCATTTGAAACTTTTGTTCATAAAAATTTATCTGCACTTTTAAACACATCCAATCAATGCGGTTTAGCAGTACACTTCTAAAATTATTCATGACAAACTACGAATAGAAATAATGGTAAACAATCATTTTCAGCTATATTCATGGTATCATGCTAAAGAAAAAGGAAGGAACTTGAAAATATCTAGAAGTCAATAGATTGACCATCACCAAGTTGCTATTTGTATCCTTGGTTAATAATATGTCTGGACTGGATGACAAAGTTATAAAAGATAGATTCGGATCAAGGTATTCCTTCATTCATGAAACTATGGTGCTCTAAATATAGGCTGAGACTAAGGTGGCTTTGGCTGCTTGGATGGGGAGAGCATATTTCCATCCGATAAGCCTTTTTTGAAGTCTTTCAAGGACATTATTCCACATGGAAGCTTTGGGGTTGCCCACAAAGAGGGGAAGACCAAGATACGTGGAAGGGAGATCAACAATGGTGCACTGAAGGACACTGGTAATATTAGCTTGACACGGTAGATAAGTGTTCATGAAGTAAATCTTGCTTTTAATGTAGTTGATTTTTTGACTTGCAACATCTTCATAAAGGTTGAGGATGTATTTGATGTTTTTTGCTTCAGCCATAGATGCATAGGTAGCAAGAATGGTGTCATCAATGAGCTATTGGTGGGTGATTGGACTTTGAGTGGAGGTAGCACGAATTCCAAAAATAGCACCATGGGTACAGGTCGCTTTGAGGGATCATCCTAGAGATTTAGCAAGGATAATGCATAACATGGAGGGAAGAGGATCGCCTTACCTTAGGCCTTTGACACTTAAAAAATAACGAACAACAAACCCATTGACTAGAATAAAGAAACAGGCAGAAGTGATGCAGGCTTTAATGAGATTAATCAAATCCCGATGGAAGCCAAATTTATTGAAGACAATAAAAATGAAGTTCCAAGACACCCTATTGAATGTTGTATTCATGTCTAGATTTAGGAAAAAATAGCTTTTTTGCTTCGATAAATAGAGTACATGGTTTCATTAACGCTAATGACCCCATCAGTAATGACTCTCCCTAGAAAAGTATTGCCTTAGCAAGGATCAATGATTGATGGGAGGATTTCTTTCAACCTATTACCAAAGGCTTTGGTAAGATATTTGTAGAGCATGTTATAGAGGTTGATGGGCTGGAAGTTAGGCATTGATCTACAAATAATAGTTTTATAAACTAGGGCAAGGAAAGTAGAGTTCACATCCTTGGGAATGAATTTGGATTGTTGAGCATCACTAATGGCATTGCAAACGTTATTACTGATAATGTCCTATAAAGTTTGAAAGAATCTAGATGAAAAGCCATCGAGGCCAAGGGATTTGTCGAATTGCATGGAGAAGAGATCCTATTTGATCTCGTCATTGGAGAAAGCTTTAGTGAGCTGAATGTTCATTTTAGGGCTGAAGATATTAGGAATGTGGTTAAGAAAGGCTTCAGAGGAATGAGCAGATTAAGGGCTTTGAGTATCAAGGATGGATTCAAAGTGACCAACAACCTCATTCCTAATTTCATGGATGCAAGAAGTGATAGAGTTGTCATTTTTGATGAGCTCTTTGAATCTGTTAGAGCTTCTGTGCTTGAGGGTAGAGGCATGGAAGAACTTGGTATTCGTATTTTCTACCTTGAGCCACAGTGCTCTCCATTTTTACCTCCAAAACACTTCTTATTTTGCAAGAATGTTATGAAAATCTAATAGTAATCTTTGTTCTTCAAGTCTGGTCTGGGTATTATAATTTTCTTGCTAAATTTGACTTTCAATGATTTAGAGCCTTTCTTTGATTGCTTGTTTATTTTCAAAATTGTCGAAAACTTTTGCATTCCACACCTTGAGATTATTCTTGATGAGCCAAAGTTTCTTTGCAACTTGAGCCATAGGAGGTTCTGAAAAACCTTGCCCCACCATTCTACAATTTTTTCCCTGAATTTTGGATGCTGGATCCACATAGCTTCAAATTGAAATGGGATTTTGAAGATAGGGGAATGGAGGTCTTCAAAGATAAGTGGATTATGGTTCGATCCAATTCTAGGGAGAGCTTGGAGAGAAGCATCTCCCAAGAGTGGAACAACCTCCTTGGACAATAAAAATGATCAAGCCATAGTTGGATGTGTTGCCCTCCTATTCTCCTATTGATCCAAGTATACCTGGTTCCCTTTAGTTTAACGTCCATTAGTTCATTGCTATCAACAAAGTTTCTAAAATACTCATAGTTGCTAGGTGAAATAGCAATTACTTTGCTTTTGTTATATGGGTCAAGGGTGAGTTGAAGTCACCTACAAGAATCCATTGGTGATCGGCAAATGTGGTCTTCATCTGACTTAATATTTGATAGAATCCAACTTGTGTTTGTGAATTTGATAAAGAACAAGATATTGGTTATTCTGTTTGATGATGAAATATTTCTTCTTTCAACTTTGGAAGGGCCCCACAGATAAAGGAGCCCACCTGATGAACCCTGATCTGGGCTAGCAATGAACTCACAGTCCTTCCAAATGATTTTTGTTATTTTTCTATGGCAATGTTATGCCTTCAGGGGAAGGTAAATAATGAGGGTTAGAAGGAGAAAAATGCTTGGAAGGACTAAGGATGGTAGGGTTAGGGTTTGAGGATTGATGGGTGAAAGCGTTGGCGGAAGAGGCTTTGAATATGGGGGATTTAGGGGTGCGGGTGAGGGGGTGAGGGAAGGGAGGACCTAATTGTTAGCGTACTATATTTCATTATTTGTCTGTTTATGCATTTGTTATTCTGTTCTAACAAAATGCTATTGTAGCTGGTTGGTTTAGCAACCTCCGACAATTCGTTTGTTTTGCAGTCTTATTTAAACTGCACATTCTTCAATAAACATTTGATCGTTTTCCTAACATGGCATCAGAGCCAGCTACGAAAATTTCTTGCAAGGAAGCGTGAGAAGCCGAGGTTGGAAGACAACAAATTTTTTTTCTGCTGTGCTGGGGAGGCATAGTTTTTTTTTCACGCCGTGCGCAATCGCACGGCGTTCTGTGCAGGTGTTTTTACCTGCAGCTAAAAAAAAAAAAGATTTGCAGTCGCGCGCAGACAAAAAAGAAAGAAAGAAAAAAAAAAAAAGCGCGCTGCGGCTGGAACGCAGCACGCAGGCATTCCGCGTCCGGCGTCTGCTGCAGGCCCCCCCTATTGAGCGGACGTCTGTCCGTGGCGTGCAGGAGGCAGGAGGGAAGCCGGACACAGGGCGTCCGCTGCAGCCCCCCCCACGCAGCTCGTAGAGCGCTGCGCCCCCCCCGGTGGACGCGAACACAGCACGTAGCACGCTGCGACGTCCCGCCCCCCACGTCCCGGGATGTAGCACTATAGGAGGAACGCGAGCGTGCCCCCCACGGGAATCTTAAAAAAAAAAAAAGAAGAAAGCCCCACTGCGCGAAGGTAGCCACGACGAAGCAGGACTGGGGACCAGCAGCAGAGGAACCCAGCAGTCGGGAGTTCAAATCCCGCCGACTCCCCCCTTGCAAAGGTATAAATTTTTTTTCAAAGGTTTTATAATTATTATTTTTTTAGTTAAAATTTTTTAATTTTAATTTATTTTTTAATAGTTTTAAAACTTTATAAATTAAAATTTAATTTTAATTTATTTTTCATAAGTTTTTAAAACTATATAAATTAAAATTATTTATTTTAACTTTAAATATATAATAATTATTAAAATGCTTTGTTAAAGAGATTTTTTTTAAGGGGGGATATTTTTTTCAAAAAATCAAAGGGGGATTGTGAGTAATTTTCTGAAAAAGCAATTTGGCGAATTGTAAAAGGTGCATTTTCGGCTGTGTCCGACACCTTAGGGTTTCATTCTGTGGGCATTTTTTAGATGTATGATGCATTTTCATTTCTATGCACTACTTCATTAAAATATAAATCACTCCCTAAGTCCCTCGAATAATTAAAAAAACCCTCTGTGCAATTTATTTGCACCGCAGCGTTCGGTAAAAACGGTACCTCTGGCCCACACTTACAGGTAAAGCTGTCGTGCTTTGGGCTACTATATCTATCGCCTAATATAGCTGCAACAATGACGTCTGAGCTTGTTCTCTATAAATCATCGGGGAGGAATAAGTACGTCATTTTTGCATTTTTTTACTCCATCCACTACCCTTAATCGTTCTTGTGTTTAGACGTAAATCCTGACGAAGTATTCTTCATAGTGTTTAGGGGAAGTTACGCCCCACGCATGAGAAGAATCTTCTATGGTAGGTGCCATCAACAAGGTGATTCCCTTTCAGTACCGCTTATGTTCCACGTATCGTATGATCTCTAAAACTCACCTATAGTCTCCCTCACATAAGGGCGGGTGATTTTTGTTGATCTTTCTAAATACCTATATTTTCCCTCACGTAAGGGCAGGTATTTTGTATGGTATAACGGCCTAGCAGAAGGTATATCGAAAGGGGGACCAATTGGTGTTATAAGGAACCTTCACTATGGTCGTTGTTGCAAAGTTGATGACTGATCCTCATCAGTTATTGAAAGGTCCAAATTATACACCATGGAAACATAAGATGAAGGCAATTCTCCAAATGGAAGATTTGTGGGATATTGTTATTGGAGTAACAACTAGGCCTTCATCAACAGCAAGATCCACAGGTCCTTCCGTAGATCAGATAGCTTTTGATAAGAAAGACAGTCGAGCAAAGGTGCTCATTTTGTTTGCTGTTTCAGATGAAGTGCAACCTCATATAGCTGACAAAGCAAGTGGTAAAGAGGCATAGGATGCCCTTAGAACCATCTATGAGGGAAAGAATGATTCCACCATTCTTCATCTTCAATAACAACTTCATAACCTGAGTTTGAGACAGGGTGAAACAGTTGAACTCTTTCTGTGCAGAGTGTCTGAATTGAAAGAGAAATTGAATTCTTTGGGAGATTCTATGGACGAAAAGCTTCTCATTTCACTTGTGATGAGAGCTTTTCCTTCTTCATTTGATATGTTGATCACCTCCATCCAGGTGTCTCAACGACAAATTACCTACATCGAGTTGGTCAATCTGCTTCAACAACAGGAGGCACGCCAACTTCACAAGGATGATTCTTCCAATACAACCCTATACACCAACAGGCAGGGTTCTAGGAAGAAAGGTAATGGGCAAAAAGGAGGTAAATTTTAGAAAGGAGGAAATTCTCAACAGGATACGAAAGGAAAATGCAAACAACCTCAACGAAAGAAGAGGTGGTGCAAGATCGCGTGAGAAAGACAACCATGATACCAACAGGTGTTGGCATAAGAACAAGCAGAAAGGCCAAAACAAACCATAAAATAAAAACAAGCAACCCCAGGTGAATGTTGTTGTTGAAGAATTTGACTCATATTCTGAATGGGCACACAAGGTGCTCATGACTACCACAGATTCCACACAGAGGGATCCTATTTGGTATGTCGATTTTGGAGCTAGCAAACATATGACTGGCGACAGATCATGGTTTGAATCATTCGTGGCCAAAGAGGGCAAACCTGTCACCATTACTGACAAAGTCCTCTTCCTAATGGCAAGTGTCAGATTGACAAAGTCCTCTATGTTCCGGGATTGGCTAACAATTTTTTGTCAGTCACACAAATCCTGGATAGAAACATGGTTGTCAACTTTCGTGTTGAGAATGGCAAGAAGTGTTGTACTATTACCAGGAAGGGTAAGCAGATTGCAACAACTTCATATAAGCATGGCTTATTTGCCCTAGATGCTATCTCTACTCCACATGTTGCCATGATTGTCTCTACCAAGGAGGCAACTTCCCTATGGCACAAGAGATATGGGCATCTTAGTTCTGGCTACTTACTTGAGCTCAGTAAGTATGAGATGGTAAAGGGTCTTCCTTCCCTTTCTACCACATTGCCAGTGTGCTCGACCGCTGGCGAGAAAGCAAGCATAGAGTACCATTTGAGAAGAGCTCAACAAGAGCACGAAAACCTCCGGAGTTAATTCACACCGATCCGTGCGATCCTTTCACACCCAACGAGTTGTGGAGGGAAGAGGTACTTTCGGTTATTCGTAGATGACTACTCACGAAAGATGTGGGTTTTCTTTCTCCAACTGAAATCTAAAGCTTTCACATTCTTCTAGCAGTTCAAGAAATCCGTTGAGAAGGAGTCAGGAGCTTCTATTAAAACCCTCCGCTCAGATCGAGGGGGGGAGTTTACCTCTAATGAATTTTTTGCATTCTTAGATAAGCATGGAATCAAGAAACAGTTAACAACCACCTATACTCCTTAGCAAAATAGAGTTGCTGAGAGAAGGAACCGTTCTATCATGGAAATGGTTCGTTGTATGCTCACAGGAGCTACTCTTGGGCAACAATATTGGGTAGAAGTTGTCACCACTATAGTATATCTGTTGAATAGGGCACCCACAAAGGCCCTAAAAGGAATGACTCCACAGGAAGCATGGAGTGGTCGAAAACCCTCCATATCTCATCTACGTATTTTTGGATGTCACGCTTTCATGCACATACCGAAAGAGAAAAGGAAGAAGCTAGATGAGAAAACACTAAGATGTATTTTTCTTGGTTATGATGAGCACTCTAAAGGATATCGTTTGATAGATCCTTTGACCAAGAAAATTCATGTCAGCAAAGATGTTGTCTTTGATGAAGCTTTCACATCATAGAGCACATCTAAAGTACACCTAGATATTGTGGAATCTAAGGAAGAGAAGATTCCTTCGTCAACACAGATAGGAGGTTCTTCTACATATTCACCACCACCGAAGAAGAACCCAAAATGGTGTACAAATACAATCAGAGACGCAAATTTATCCACTCCTCCCAATTTGAACTTGGATAGACCTCGTACACGCAGTATGGCTCAAAAGGAAAAAGAAGCCAAAGAAACTGGTGAGGTTGATGATCTTTGTCAATATTTTGAGGAACTTTCTGTAACTCCATGTACGAAGTAGAGGATATGGATATTGATGATGACAGGGCGTTCATGTCTACCATAGACGATCTTGAACCTGCATCAGTGCAAGATGCTCTTAGTGAGCCTTAGTGGAAGGCCGCTATGGATACAGAGTATGAGTCTTTGATGAAAAATAAAACTTGGAAGCTTGTTGATCTGCCACATGGAAAGAAACCCATTGGCTGCAAATGGGTATATAAAGTCAAGTACAAGGCAGATGGAACAATTGATAAGCATAAGGCCCGTCTTGTTACAAAGGGCTATGCTCAAAAGGAAGGCATTGACTACGAGGAAACTTTTGCACCTACTGCTCGAATGACCACAATTCAGGTTATGTGTGCTATGGCAGCACAATATGGGTGGAAAGTTCACCAGATGGATGTCAAAAGTGCCTTTCTAAATGGTGATCTCCAAGAAGAAGTCTACATGACTCAGCCAGAAGGATTTGAAGTGGAAGGCCAAGAGCAGAAGGTTTGCAAATTGGTCAAATCCTTATATGGTCTAAAACAAGCTCCTCGAGCTTGGTATATAAAAATGTACAATCACCTTATGCAGCATGGATTTAAGAGATGTCCGTTAGATGCAAACCTCTATTTCAAGAAACAGGGTTCTGAGATAGTGTTGCTTGTACTCTATGTGGATGATCTGCTCATTACAGGGAGTTCAAAAACTATGATCTCTACTTGTCAAAAGAAACTTGTGTAAATATTTTGAGATGACAGATCTCGGACTTCTCCATTCTTGTCTTGGTCCGGAATTCAGCCGGAAGGAGCACTCCATCAAAGTGTCTCAAAAAAATATGCCAAGACATTGCTTGGAAAAATATCGCATGATCGATTGCAAGCCAATGGCAACTCCGATGGAGAATGGACTTCGGTTATCGTGATATGATGATTCACATCGGGTAGATGGTACTCTCTATCGACGATTGATTGGGAGTCTCATATATCCGACCAATACTAGGCCAGATCTCGTATTTGCTTGCAACTATCTTTCGAGGTTCATGCAAGAGCCTAAGACCACTCATTGGAAAGCAGAAAAACGTGTTCTTCACTATGTCCGTGGTACTATGGAATATGGCCTAGAATACAAGAGGAACAACAAATTCTTCTTGCAAGGATACACGGACTCCGACTATGCCGGATCATTTGATGATCGCAAGTCAACTTCTAGATACATTTTTTCATCTGGGATCCGGTCCTGTCTCTTGGCACAGCAAGAAGCAACAGGTGGTTGCTATTTCATCAACAGAGGCAGAGTATCATGTCGCACGTGAAGCTGTGTGTGAAGTGATATGGTTACATCGCATTCCGACAAGTATGGGCCATCCATCAAAATCTCCAATACACTTGTTTTGCGACAATCGGGGTGTTACGAACCTCGTCAAGAATCCAGTCCATCATGAAAGAACAAAGCACATTGACACACAATGTCATTTCATTCGAGATGAAGTTCCAAAGCACCAAATTCAGCTTCAGCACATTCCCACCGATGCTCAAGTTGTAGACATTTTCACTAAGGCACTTGCACGTGCCAAATTTGAATTGTTTTGCAGCTCTCTTTGTATTGCACAATGATGTAAGGGGATGTTAGTATAGCTATTAGTTATTACATTACCCAAATAATGTAATAAAGGGGGATGTTAGCGTACTATATTTCATTATTTGTCTGTTTATGCATTTGTTATTCTGTTCTAACAAAATGCTATTGTAGCTGGTTGGTTTAGCAACCTCCGACAATTCGTTTGTTTTGCAGTCTTATTTAAACTGCACATTCTTCAATAAATATTTGATCGTTTTCCTAACACTAATCTGGTTGGTGATCCAAGGGGGTCAAAAATCTAGGAATCAGTAATAGGTTTAGGGAACATGGCATCCTCTCTATTACCTAGGTCAAAAATATTCAAATGAGAAAGGACACCAAAATGGTTAGGGTAAGCAAATAATGAACGTAACTTTTTATGAGAGGATTTTTGAGAAGTATATGTTATTTACTTTCCTTTGAGGACTACCTCAGGGGTCTGGCCGCTCGTGACAGGCTAAGGTTCTTTCAGAGCATTTGGTTGGTGATGCTTAGAACTATTCTGAGAAGTTTTGAAAAGCACTTTTTGTAAGGAGGGCCATTCTTTTGGATGTCCTCTAGAGGTTTTTCGTGTTGAGTTGTTTCCTTCTTATTTGATTCTTTGGGTTGTTTTAACCTGGGGCATTGGACTCTAAGATGTCCTTGGGTGTGACATTCCATGCTAAAAGTTGGCTTGTTCTCATATTTTATGGGCTGGCATCTTTTGTAATATCCATAGATCAAATTGATGTGGGTAGGAAGCTCAAAGTCCAAATTGGTATTAATGCAGAGACAAGAATGGATCATCCAAGTCTTGGCTTTGGTTGTTGGGTTGATAGCCACTAGGTCACTAATACCGTGAGCAATACCTGTTAGGATTTCTTCATGCTAAAATTGATTGGGGAGGTCGAGAAGACGAACCCACACGGGAGTCAGATTGATGCTCTAGGTCTCAGGGTTAAAATATTCAACCCATTTTGTGAGGAATAAGCTTCTTCGTCCAAAAAACCATGGTCCACTTGAAAGGATATGATCGAAGTCGTTCGGATTGTTGAGTTTGATGAGAAAGAACCCTCTAGAAAGGGCAACTAGTTCCATGTCACCAATGTTTTCCACTTAAGATAAGCCCACTTATATATTGATTCTATATCCGGTCTTTCGCCAATGAATTTTCCCACAAGGGACAGGGATTCCACGAAGACATAGTTGGCCATCATGTTCTCGGGTAGGACCAAGTCACATCCACTAGGGATAAAAGGGATAGTCATCGGTTGGGACCATGAATCGGATGACTTAGGACCATTTTGTATTGTATCTATGAAGGATAAAGGAGCTTTATTTGAGCTATTTCCACCTTCCTTGACTTCATTTTCTTGGGTTTCCTGGTTTCAAGTCTTTCTGGACCATCTTGGGCAAGATTTTTTATTTTAAATTTTGTTGTTTGTGACTCATCTCCCATTCCTTTGGTGGATGGGTTTGTTCCTTTGATTTTTGTCCCGGGCTCCCACAAGTTGGGTTTTCTAGCTTTATATGGTTTAGAGATTTTCCTGCTGGGTTCATCTCTTGTTCTATGTGGAGACCATCTCCTTGCAAGATCCTCTCTTTGATCCGCTTGTAAAAGGTTCGGGGACCCTTTCAAAAATTAACTATTTAAATATATCCCATGTATAATTAAAATAGAAATACCAAAGCTCAAAATTTAAAGCCATACTCTATCAATCATTTTATATTTATCTACTTTGAAGAAAATTATAATCACACACTAATGTCATATCATCAATTTGGCATTAATTACAACAATCAATGCTTTAAAAGTAAAATTACTTGAAATTCCATGAAATATACAAATTGATAATATTAAAAAATATTTCAACTAATAATAATTAGTTGATACAAATTATTAATCAATAAACATTTTAGATAAATAAATTCAAAAATTAGATTAGAATAAATCTTTTTATTTTTCTTAACTATTTAAATATATTCCAAGTATAATTAAAAAAGAAATATCAAACAGCAATAGTCCAACAATAATTTTATATTTATATACTTTTAAGAAAATTATATATCCAAACACTAAAGAATAAAATAAATTACCATTAGTTATAATAATCAATGCTCTAAAGTAAGATTATTTCATAAAATTGGCATTGAAATTCCATTAGATATCTTAATTTATAACATTGAAATAAAATTTTATTATTAATTAAATTTTCAAGGCAACATTTCACTTTTAAATACAAAGTTTAAGCTTCTCTTTGCTTCAAGAATAACTTCTCTTATTTTTAATAAGAGAATAACTTATTCTCTACTAACAAGGCCAACCACGTGAAGGTGGAAGCTTATCTGGC
This sequence comes from Wollemia nobilis, assembly GCA_028583015.1. Taxonomy (NCBI): domain Eukaryota; kingdom Viridiplantae; phylum Streptophyta; class Pinopsida; order Araucariales; family Araucariaceae; genus Wollemia; species Wollemia nobilis. Next base: position 3,160,920 of record JAQPPZ010001591.1, read on the forward strand.
CTCCCCTACCCTACCCTACCCTACCCATCCCATCTTCACTCATCGTCCCCTACCAACCCCGTCCTCACTCATCATCCTATTTGCAATCTTATTATTAATTATTATACTAATAAAATACGTAGATGTGAAAGTGCTTAGAATTTTAAAGGTTAATTTTGTAAGAGCTACATAATTACATTATGATATTGTTAAAATATTTGTCTATAATATGTTAATTATATAGTATTTGCAAATATGATTAAATAATTCTATAAAGTTTAAATGCAATTACAAGAAGTTTAAATACTTTAGAGCAACTATGAAGAGTTTAAATATATAAGTACAATTGTTTGAATGTTAGCTACATGAAACTTTATGAATGTGTAATTGCATTCATGAAAACATATATTAGTTGCATAAAAGTTCATAAATATAATTGTGAACTTGAATTGTTTAAAAAACTTACAATCTAAACAAGTGTTTATTTAAATATGAATAACATGTTAATTGCTTGATATAAACATAAGAAATTATTTGATAATAAGTCTAAAGTGAATGTTTATAACTTATAAATGTAATTTGTACATAAATTCATGGATACAAATATTATTGGTGTAAAAAATTTGTAAATGTGAAATAATGTGGGTCATATTTGTCTTCATTTACCTAATATGTTAATTGTACAAATATTATTGGTGTAAAAAATTTGTAAATGTGAAATAAATGTGGGTCATATTTGTCTTCATTTACCTAATATGTTAATTGTCTTCTATAAAAATGTGTAATTAATAAGAAATTAAATAAGTCAACATATAGCTTATACATGTGAATGATAATTAGGCATAAATTCATAAATATTAAAATATGTAAATGTGGTTTATACATTGAATGTTAGTTATACATAGATGCTAGAATACAAAAATATTAGTTGCACAAAGCTTTGTAATTGTGCTCATGAATGTGAAATACATGTGGATCATATAAATGTTTGTTTAATATTTAAAACATGTTAATATCTCACAATTGTAAAGAGTTTATATATGTGTGTGTGTGTTTGTGCATAAATCTTTAAATACAAATGTTTATTGCACAAAAGTAAGTGAATATGCATAACATGTTAATTGTAGTGTTGTATATGATAGTGTATTAGAATACAAAAATGTCTAGTTGCACAAAGCTTTGTAATTATACTCATGACTGTGAAATACATATGGGTCATATAAGTATTTATCTGAATGTACAAAACATGTTTTTAAGGGTCATTTAAAAAATAATTTATAAAAATTATGCAATTGCAAAGAGTTTATATATGTGAGTTTGTGCATAAATCTATAAACAAAAATGTTTATTGCACAAAAGTTAGTGAATATGCATAACATGTTAATTGTAGTGTTGTATATGATAGTGTATTAGAATACAACAATGTTTAGGTTCACAAAGCTTTGTAATTATACTCATGACTGTGAAATACATATGGGTCATATAAGTATTTATCTGAATGTACAAAACATGTTTTAACATGTTTTTAAGGGTCATTATTTAAAAAATAATTTATAAAAATTATGCAATTGCAAAGAGTTTATATATGTGAGTTTGTGCATAAATCTATAAACACAAATGTTTATTGTAAAAAAGTTAGTGAATATGCATAACATGTTAATTGTAGTGTTGTATATGATAGTGTATTAGAATACAACAATGTTTAGGTTCACAAAGCTTTGTAATTGTACTTATGAATGTGTAATACATATGGGTCATATAAGTGTTTCTCTGAATGTACAAAACATGTTTTTTTAAAAAATATTTTACAAAAATTATGCAATTGCAAATAGTTTATATATGTGAATGCATGTTCACATTTTATGTATTAAGTGTAGATATGTGAGTTTGACATAAATCTATAAATACAAATGTTTATTGCACAAAAGTTAGTGAATACACATAACATGTTAATTGTAGTGTTGTATATGTTAGTCTATTAGCAAACATGATTGTAATTAGTTTACACATGAGAATATGAATAGTGCATAAATTCATGAATGAAAATATTGATTGTAAACAAGTTAATGTATATGATAATAAATTTAATTTGTTAAGAAAACTTTAACTTGCAAAAAAAGGTCACATGATTGTTCATTTGAATAATAAATGTAAAAGTTTGCTTTGAATGCAAATTATAAATAAGATTTGAATAAATATATTACGAAAAAAAAAAAATCTAAAAGAAAAATATAAAGAAAAAGAAAAAAGACAAGACAATAGACCTCAAGAAAATAGTCATGGCCAATGACTATTCCTTTAGGCCTTGGAAAGGGGCTTTAACCCCTCTCCTCAAAAAAGTAATTTTTATTATCATTGTATACTTATAAATATATACATAAAAATAATAATTTTGGTTTTTAAAAAAAAACTTTCCTCTATAACTAAACTAAAAATATACAACATTTGTTTACTTTGCTTCATTTTCTTCTTCTTGGCTTCTTTCCGACATGAAGACAACCTGTAATTACAAAACAATAAAAATAGTATTTGAATATTTATATATATAAGGTATGTAAACAAACTATAATATTTAGTTTCTCTTCCTTTTTGGTTTTTGTACAACATATTAACTAATAGATAGATCATTCAAAACATAAAAATACTACCTCATGATATTTACATCTGATTACAACTCTTCCTTTCGAAATTAGGTTTGTATATTTTCTGCTAAATAACTAAAACAAATACAATTATAAAACAAAACATTTATTTTGATATTTGATTTTTTAAATAACTCTATAAAAATATTAATTTTTTTTTTATTAATTCATATTTTTGTCATAAAATTTAGACCTAATAAAACCTATAATATAAAATAATTTAACATTTTTATATATATTATGACTCATAAAATGATACCTTCAAAAAATAATAATAATAATATAATATTTCTATTTCATGGCTAAAACAGCGTAAGAATGTTACAATTAAAAAAATAAAAAAATAAAAAAGAACCTGTGATTTTGGAGGCAACGCAATCAATCACCGCAACGAATCCAACGACAGCCTGTAACATCGATGCATTTTGTAAAAATCTTAAAAGCCAAGTCCATTTTAAACTTTTGTTCATAAAAATTTATCTGCACTTTTAAAAGAACACATCCAATCAATGCGGTTTAGCAGTACACTTCTGAAATTATTCGTGACAAACTACGAATAGAAATAATGGTAAACAATCATTTTCAGCTATTTTCATGGTATCATGCTAAAGAAAAAGAAAGGAACCTGAAAACATCTAAAAGTCTGAATTTGTTCGTGACAAACTACGAATAAAAATATTGGGAAACAATCATTTTCAGCTATTTTCATAGTATCATGCTACTAATTGCTAAAGGAAAGGAAAAGAAAGAAACCTGAAAACATCTAAAAGTGTAATGCCACCCAAACCCAATGAGAATAGAAGTCACTAGAAATATTGAAACACACTGTATGAATGTCATCTCCGCATGAACATGCTTTATATGGCTAATGTTGACGGCAATTTGAAAGGCGAAAACCAATATGAAAGAAGGAAGATCATGCAAAAGGCAAAACACAAAATTGAACTCTTCTGGAAAATTGAAACTGATGCATCGATATTCAGAAAATCCATATGCACTTTAATTTCTTTACTATGAAGCTTTCGCCAGAACGAGGAGGGAATACAGCACGTTAAGAATTATAAACTCCGATCATCAGATTGGGAAACACAACACAGAATAATTTTGAAGAACAACACCCATTAAAAATTGGAATGTAGCATGCAAATGGACGGGGAAAAATTATGGCAATCACTTATGAGGGTTAGGAAAATAGAAATACCAAAAATCCCCAAGCATTTCCCAGTCAAATTTGAAGCCTTCCTTATCGAAGAGTTACCTGAATAGCTAGTAGATAAGTGTTCTCAATGTTTGTATCAGGAGGGGTCTGAAAATGAAGGTGTTTATGCGAGGGCTTCACATACTCCTACAACTCCTGTAACGACCCCTACCACTCCTATGACTCCAACAATTCCCACGACTCCCACAACACCGACTACTCCACAACTCTACAATTCAAGCACTCCAGGTGGTATTACAAAACAACTCCAATAGGCGGTGGCATCACAACCCCGACAGGCGGCATCAAGTGTTCCTTCAACAGCACATACAGTGGCTCCCCATCAGCCTTTCAATATCTGTGCTCATCGCTTAAATTCCTCTATATGTCGCCTATTAACATGAAATGTTATACCTTCTCATTGTTTACTAGTGCCATTTGCTGCAAGTATACTCTGGGTAAGGAGGCTTATATAGAAAATGCACATCTCATTCAGGTATTTTGGAAGAAGATGCATCTGAGTTGGTTGCGAGGATTTGGAAGATGGGCATGCCATTAAGGTCTCTGTCTATTTTTTTTGAGAGACTCGTAGGGAATATTTGTTCTCAAATTTTCTGTGTACATTTCAGGGCTTTGTTGAGGAACCTCTGTCCTCATTGCCTGCTCATTGCCTGCTCATCAGTAAAGCATATCATCAGCACTAAACTAGTAAGCTAGTATTTATAAAGTCCTGTTCCCAAGCATTGTTTTAGCTTTCGTTATTAATGGAGAAAGAACTTTTCAAAGAAAGAAGACATTGTCACTCGGCATTAGTTCATATAAGGTATCCCAGCAATTGACTTGTGAAGCATATGGGTTTCTTTGTTTTCATTTTGGCCAATGGAAGTTGATTTCAGCATTAGTTCATATAAGGTATCCCACTAATTGCAGCATATGGGTTTCTTTGTTTTCATTTTGGCCAATGGAAGTTGATTTCAGCATTAGCATTAGTTCATATAAGGTATCCCACTAATTGCAGCATATGGGTTTCTTTGTTTTCATTTTGGCCAATGGAAGTTGATTTCAATAAAATAAAATCCTGATGCTTTTACTGATATATGAAAAAAATACCAAATAATGATTATTTAAAAATATTAATAATTTTATTACAATTATCAAAATAATACATGAAATTTTATATACTAAAAATTATACAAAATAAAATAAAATTATCAATAAAATATTAAATAAAAGTTATTAAAATAAATAAATTTAAATACTATAAAATAATAAAGAAATTTTGATATACCTATTAGAATATAACACAACCTAAACAATTAGAAAAATATCAAACACCTATATAAATACATTTTATCAATCATATAAACACATTTACTTAAAAATATATAAAAAAAACAGGAAAATATCAAACACCTAAAATAATCTAAAATATCAAAATACATTTTATCAATCATATAAACACATTTACTTAAAAACATATAAAAAAACAGGAAAATATCAAACACCTAAAATAGATATAAATGTATAAACACATTTACATAAAAATATATAAAAAGAAAATCTAAAATTAAATATGTCCTATAAACTTTTAAAAGTAAATATATATAAATAAAAGCAATTATAAATCTTAAAAAACTACTAAATAAAATTTTACAACTAAAAGATCTAAACCAATCAAATAAAACAAATCTGAAAATCTTATATAATTAACATTTAAGTTTCATAATATACATAAAAACTATTAATTATTTTTATTTTAAAATAAAATAAACAAAAATTTCATTATATTACTTATTAATAATATATGAAAAATTATCTAAAATATAACTAATAATGCATAAAATTTTACAAATCTAAGAATGAATATATATAAACAAAATTTCAAAAAAAAAAATTTAATCAAGTAAGATATCAAAGAAGTTTACCTGTTTTTGTTTGGCTTTGGCTTTGCATTTTTCTGTTCTAATACTGTACTCAACCCTCTTTAAAAAACAAACCTATAAAAATTAAAATAAACAAAATAATTGAAATAAAAAACAAACCCTCCTCTGTAAAATTTAAAACAAACCAAATAATCGAAAGAAGCAAACATTTTAAAAAACATAAAAACCCTATTAAAAACTAAATTGCAAAAAAAACAGCATGGCGCCATGCTAAAAAAAAAAAACAAAATAAAAAAAAAACACTGAAAGCCGCTCTCTGCCCTCCCTGCCTATGCCTTTGCCCTTCTCGCTGCCCTTCCCGCTCTCTGCCCTGCGGCTGCGCTTTCCTCCCTCCCTCCCTCCTTGCGCTGAATTAACTTCATTCTGAAGCAAACTTCGAAATGGGAGCCTCTTCCAACGTTACCGTACTTTAATTATGAAATACGATTTTTAAAATTTGACATCCCACGGTACGGCTAGGTAAATACATGCCAACTCTGCTCCACGACTCTAACTCAGGTTAGCTTTAAATGTTAATTCGGCGAGCCCAACGGGCGTTTAATTTGTCCCTGCGACAGCCGGTCGGTGGCTACGTCACCATAATCATCGTGCCCACTTTACTTCAGGAATCGACTCGCGATTCCGGTGAACAACCGGGCTACGTGAACGTCTCGCCTGGCAGAATTTCTCGGTCTTATATGGCGCTCCCGGAAGCTGAGCTGGACACGTTTTACCGCTTGACCCCGTCATCATTCCGGCACGCCGCCCTGCGTTAATAGCGGGTCCCACCCGGGGACTAAGCCCCGCATTTTACATCGACAAATAAGGCGGAGTTTTCTTTTCATGGACGGCTGGTCGGGGTCGAATCTGGGTGATTACTGTGCATTCAAATTCCAGATAGGACGCGCAGCCCAATCACATTGTTCACATTGTTCGATTGAGCCACGTAGGCTATAGCTATGTCGCGGGAGTTTGAATGAAGGGGAACCCTTGAATAGGGGTTAGGCTCTACCCGCCTTATCCAGACCGTGCTTTTATCCACGTTAATGTTATCTCTTCAAACGTGGCCAATCCAGGCGCGACATGTTAGGATGTGACGTGTGCGGTCATACCAACCGTTCCAAACTCCGCTTTTAGTCAACAAGTACTAAACTTAGAAGGGCCATTAATGATGGGGCCTCCACTAAGTCCAATTTCCAACGCCCCGCCCCGTGTACCTGCGCTTTACCTTTAAAACAGACGAAACTGATTCAATTTAAATTTAATTATGAATTAGTTGCATTTTAGATATATTTTGAACTTACCTAACGGCTCTCTAACGTATCTTTTTTTTCAAATTATTATGAATTAGTTGCATTTAATTTTTTTAATAAGTTATTTGGAAGTCTTTCTTATTTTATTTTTTTTAATTTTAATGGATTATTTGTGATTTATAATTTTGGTTCGGTGTAAATGAAAATATAAGTATAATTATTTTAATTAATTATATAGAATTAAAACATGTTTTAATTTATTACATTATTATTTTTTAGTCTTTTTAGTTTCAAGATTCATCTGTAAGACATCAAAAGATCATATGATAGCAATAAAAGAACTTTTAGGTATGTCAAAGGAAATTTGAATTATAGAAACCATTATACTTTAGCCAATAATATTGAGTTGGTTGAATACATTGATTCTTGTTTCAGATCTTAAGAGAATTTAAAATATTTAGTTGAAGAAAATCTAGGTAACATGGAAAGAAAGTCATTTTTGAAAGTCCTTACTAAAAGTAAGAATGACCTAGTTGGAAGTATGGATGTCATTGCTAGGAATAAGAGGAAGAGCAAATCTATGCCAAACCCTATCCAAGTAGCAGATACTACACCAAAAGTGATTATAAAAAGATGAGATGATTAAGCATGATATAATGGTTCTTAAAACCAAAGGGTTAATATATAAGTTCCATAGAGGGTTAATATGTAAGTTCCATGGATACTGACCAAGTTTTTCTAAGATTCAATATTGGATCAAGTTGAAATGGGGATTGAATTAAAATTACTCCATGTCTTTTCTTTCAAAAGTACTTTTCCTCATTATTTTTTGCAATTTTAGAAATAAGATATAAATTAATGGACAAGGGCTTGTGGTTTAGGGGTAAAGATACATTATATTTAAGACCTTGGAGTGAGAATTTTTCTATAAATGCAAAAATGATTAAAAGGCTTCTGATATAAATTAGGATTTTTGGAATTCCTTATCAACTCATCAATAAGGAGGTTTTGAAGAATATTGGTAATACTTTAGGTGAATTCCTCTAGAAGGGACCAACTACTAAGGAGAGAAGGCATGTTGTATGCACTCAAATATGTGTTGCCATGGATATTTCAAAACCTTTACCACAATCGATTAGGATTAAATCTAAATTAAGCGAATACGATCAATAAGTGGATTAAGAAAATATTGCATTCTGATGTCACAAATATCATGAAACTGGGCATGTGGCAAGATATTGCAAAGTGAAAGTGAAGGAAGAAGAGATAGAAATTTTTGAGCATGAGGGTAGCTTTAATTTGAAACAAGGAGATCATATCATAGGTGAAGCTAGGTCAACTCAAGGATTTTCCACTCCTAAGAAAGTGACAAGAAAAACCCCTCTACATCATCAGATGGCAAAGGTCATTACAATTCACTCGAATCAATAATTAGAAGAAAATAAATGATATGAGGGATGAGAAAGTACAATGTGCAAGTTTAAATATAGGAGGAGCTAAATATGCAAAGGAAAAGGGGAAGGCAATTTTTAAAGCAAAGGAAGATGGAAAAGCGAATTTTAAAGCAAATGAGGTGAATGAAGGAGGTCAAACTTAATCCAAATAAATCACCTTTATTTTCCTCAAGTAACATAACATCTTCTCCTTACAATAAAAATGAAAGTAGTACAAGGTGTATTCCTTGCACTTTAGGGTTCCAAGAGAAATACAATAAAGAAAATCTTATGGAGGATATCCAAGGAAATTTAGGGTTTCCATGTCAAAATAAGAAAGTAATGACTATGGAGATCATCTATGTAGTTTAGAGTTTTCAGGGCAACATAAAGAAGAAAATGCTAATGAGGTTATTCCTTACACTTTCGGTTCTTTAAGGAAACATAAATCTTTAAAAGATAAGTCTCGTTATGAATAATATAAAAAAACAAAAAACAAAAAAAATAAGAGATTAATGAAGATGAGAGTGTTGGTGGGAATGGAAGAAGGAGAGGAAGGCCATCAAAGTAGAAACAAAGAGAAAAAAAAAACTCAAAAGGATATTGACCTAGGAATCCAAATAAAAATATCATAGGAGTTAAAAAGAAGTGGGGCTAAGCCCACTAATAAATATAAAAAGTGTTGATGATGAAAATGATATCATGCAATATTAGGGGTATGAATAAAACCCCTAAAAAAATAGTTCTTCAGGAATTAAAAGGTTGTTATAGTCCTGAGATTATTTTAATACAAGAAACAAAACTAAGAAATGAGGAATGTAAGGATACTTTTAAGATTATTTGGAAGATGGGTGATTATTTAGTAGTTTTCTCTAAAAGAACTCCCAATAGTATTGCAATAATATGGGACATGGGATGGGCAATTATTAGAATAAAAAAGTAATTGGTTTGTTGGATTATTTTGCAAGAAAGAGGAAAACATGAAAGTTTGGATTATAAATGTGTATGCTCCAACTATAGTTACTCCTCATGAAATATGTTCGAAGGACCTTAGCATATTTTTGTCCAATACAATGATGATTAATTGTGATATATGAATTCTTAGGGGTGATTTTAACATTGTTCTATCTCCTTTAGAAAAAAGGGTGGTATGTCAAGATGGTCTAAATCAATAAAATATTTTGCTTCATTTGTCAATTCAAATGACCTTTGGGATGTTAGTCCCTCAAGATTACAATATAAATGGATAATAGATGCATTGGGTAAAATCATATAGTAAAAATACTGGACAGACTCTTGTTATCCAATAAATGGTTGCAAACAAAGTATACAATCTCTTCAGATATTTTATTACGAGCAAGATCAAATCACAAACCCATTATTTTGACTTGTGAGTTACCCAATAATGGTCATCCAAATCCATTTTGCTTCTAGTCTATGTGGATCCAAGATCCTGATGTTTTCCATATGGTTATGTTATGGTGGGATGAATCAAAATTTAAAGGATCATGTATGTGCAGGTTTGTTCAAAAGTTGAAATATTTAAAGGAGAAAATGAAGATTTGGAATGTCAGCTCAAAAATTGAATCCAAGCTCAAAAATTTACAAGAGATAATAGAAATTAAAGGAATGTATTAGGAGTTTATGTGAAATAAAAACAATTACTTTTAGACTATCATAATGCATTGAAAAAGGAGTCATATTGGTTCCAAAAATCTAGAGGGGATTAGCTCAAGGAAGGAAATAGAAATACAAAAAAAATGCATTGCCCCAATGATGAGGAAGGAATAAGTACCAGTGTGGAACTCTTGGGAGGAGGGAGTATTTGTGCATAAGGAGATTGAAGGTCTCAATGTTTTAGGATTAGGAATTGTTCAAATCATTGTGTACATGGGAAGGTGGAGATAGAACAAACATATAACCATGGAGATTAGCAAGATTTGATGGAGTTGTAGGAATTTGTAATCACCACTAGAAATGAAGACCTCTCAAATGTAATTTTGAGAGGATATATGGTATACAAGGAAAATAAATCGATGGTTCTATCTTATTGCAGTTTTGAGGAGTCCTCCTTTGATATGTCGTTCAATGATTAGGTGTAGCAATGTTTTTTGTGTAATTTTTATCTATTCTCTAATTGGGCATTTAACCTTCATGAGATTATAGGTATTTATATATGAAGGTACTTCCAGGTTACAACCCACATATGGAAGGCCTCGTGACTATGTAATCTGGTTTTTGTTTAGTAAAATTTAGTCTCTTTTTGCCAAAAATAAAATGTTTTTTTTCATTCTACAACAAAAAAATAATTATTTTTCTCACATCAAAAATATTTTAACTCTAGATGGAAGAAATATTGAGGACAAAGTAGATATAAGAAAGGAAGCAACTAAGTATTTCAAAAATAGTTTATCGGATACAAGGCAAGATAAGAAGGCACAAGAAAAACTTTTGTAAAATATTCCATCAATTATCATTCATAGAAAAAATAAAATCTTTATGAAGAAGATATCTATGAAGGAGCTCCATGAAGCAATTTTCTCTTTCAATCCTAACAAGGCACCTGACCTCGATGGATTTCCTACAAAGTTTTTTCAATTTTTTTGGAATTTATTGAAGAGTGATATGTTAGTTGTAGTTGAAGAGGCTCGAAAAAGGAAGCCTATAATAAGTGAGATCGATGCTACTTTTATTACCTTGGTTTCCAAGAAAGGTGATAAAATATTCTGATAATTTTCATCCAATAAGCCTTTGTAATATGATTTATAAGATAATTTCAAAAATTATGGCAAATAGGTTGAAGGGCATTCTAGGTTGTCTTGTATCAAAAGAACAAGGTGGCTTTGTTTGTGGTAAACAAATTCTTGATGGTATACTTATTGCATAAGAGGTCATGCATTCTCTCTATTCCATTAAAAAAACTAGTTATTCTTTGAAATTAGATATGAGCAAAGCATATGATAGGGTTTCCTAGAATTTTCTACATGTTATTCTTAGAAAAGTTTGGCTTTGGTTATAGTTGGTGTGAGTTGATTAAATGTTGTTATAGCACTGCAAAATTTTCTATTTTGATCAATGTTTCTCCTACTGGTTACTTCAAGTCATCTTATGGACTTCGTCAATATGATCCACTTTCTCCTTATCTATTCATTATTTTTGTAGAAGCATTAGGGAGAGCCTTTTCAAAGGCAAAAATGGAAGGAAAAATCAAAGGTATTCGATTTGAAAAAAGTGGTCTCTCTGAATCTCATATCCAATTTGTTGATGATATATTTATTTTAAGGCATCCCTCAGTGAGTGAGGCCATTATCATGCTATGAGAAGGCTACTAGATAGTTGGTAAATAATACAAAATATAGGATTTTTTCATTAATACTACCTAGATTTACAACAAATTATTATGAATAGTTAGGGTTTAAAATTAAAAAAATTCCACCAACCTACTTGCATATTCCTATCTGATAAAGAAAATAAAAAGGATCTTTGGATCCCTATTTTGTATAGAATGAAATCTTGCTTGGTAGGTTGGAAAGGTAATTTCTTAACCATGGCAAGAAGGTTACAACTCATAAAGACTACTTTGAAATCCATCCCTATTTATATGTTGTCGCTTTTAAGATTGTCAACAATTATAGCATCAAAGATTGATAAAATTCAAAGAGAATTTCTATGGAAAGGTTGTGAGGAGAAATTTAGGTTTCCTCTTTGTAAGTGAGATAGGGTTTACAAAGGAATTTATATTGGAGGAGCAGGCTTGCAGAATTGTAAACTTATGAATTTGACATTAGGATCAAATCTTGAGTGGAGATTATTTAGAGATGAAGGAAAGAATTGGGAAAAAATATTACTTCACAAATATATAGGTTCTCTTGGTGCAATAAAATTATTTAGGAAAATAACTCTACCCAATGGATCATCAACATGGAACTTCATATCATAGAGTTTGCAATTGATAAAGAAACATATTAGATGGTCTATCAATGAGGGGAGTTATGCAAATTTTTGATCTAATGCTTGGTTGAAACCTTATCCTCTTATCTCTATCTCAAAATAGAAACCATTGACTCAAGCATGCCTAGCATGTAAAGGTCCAAAGGTCAAATACTATGTTATTATGAGCAACAACTCCAGATCATGGATTTATTTTAGTAATCTGGTTGAAGGAGAGGAACTTAAACAAATTGTAGATGAACTTCAAAAGATGCTTCAAGAGTTTTATTTACTCATTTTTACACAAAAATATGAGTTGGTTTGGAATTTATCAAAGGATGGAAAATACTCAATCAAGTTGGTATATGATGATTTAAAACAATCAAAATTTTCTTATCCCAAATATTTTCCTTGGAAAAATGTTTTGTCATTAGAGGCTCTTCCTAAGACATCAACATTCCTTTGGTTAGTATCTCAAAGTAAGATTCTCACAGGAGAGATTCTACAAAGAAGAGGATAGTGTGGACCCTTTAGATGTGCCTTGTGTGAGAAGGATTTAGAAACACCAGATCATTTACTTCTTCATTATCCATTTTCTCACACCATTTGGGGTTATTTTTTAAAAATAAGAAATTATATTGGGTAAATCCATCAATATTGAAAGAGTTGATGAAATGTTAGATTAATTATTCCAAAGCTAAATCATTATTTTGGAGGATTGGACCTACCATTATTTGTTGGAATCTATGGGTTGAAAGGAATAACAATTTTTTTAAAATAAATCTCAAAATGAAAAGAGGTGTTAACAACTTGACTACAATATCAAATATGGTGCTCATCATGGGAAGTATCAATTACATAAAAAGAGGTGCTAACAACTTGACAACAATATTTGAATATACATGAAAGAGTCATCTATGATAATGAAATTTAAAAAAATGATCTACTTCAATCTACACTAAAATAAAAATATCCAAAAATTGGGTTTATCAAAATTAATTTTGATGATACTTCAAAAGGAAATCTAGGAAAAGCTAGTGGAGGTAGTATTTTAAGAAATAGTGAAGGCAAACTTCACCTCACTTATTTAGAATCATATGGAATTTCAACTAACAACTATGCAGAGGTTAGGGCACTTCTCACAAGGATTAAAATTGTAGTAGAAAAATGATGGAAATATATTTCAATTGAGTGGGATTCACAAATTATCATAAATGCTATTAATAAAAATGGATGTGGAGATTGGATAAAAAATAATATTATTGCTAATATTCATCATCTATTACTAGAGGTAATCTCTTGGAAGTGTGAGCATATTTATAGAGAAGGAAATCAGATAGTAGATAAATCAACAAAATGTGGCATTGATCTTCATCCCAATGAAATTCAAAATTTAGAAGGCAATTGGCCAAGTGAGATTTTATCTCTTAATAAAAATGGTGTCAAGTATATGATCATGAAAACATACACTTGGAGGAAGTTGAAGAATATATTTAAAATAAAAAGAAATAAAAAATTTGTGATAAAAAGGTATGCTACAATAAATGTAATATTTTGGTATTTTGATAAAACCTTAGGTGCAGTCTAGCAATGGAACAAAGTGATAAATTTGTCTACAATATTCATGAAAGGGATGCAAACCCTAGGTGTAGTTAAGAATTTAAAGAAGAGGGTTGTCTGCATACCGTCTCTTCAATCTGTGAGAAAGTCTCTTTAGAAGAAATATCTCTTAGGGATCTTTGGGTTTGTAGGTGGATGAACCTATGCCCTCTATCAAGATTTCAGAGGATGAATTTGGATCAGATTTGATTGATCATGAAGCTCAAACAATTATCTATAAACTCAGGGGCAAAAGACAAGGCTTGGAGAAGATCAAAGGATACATTAAATATTGGTGGACCAGTACAAAATTCTATGCAACTTTCCTACCCAAAAAATTCTTTTCTATATCCTTTTCTAATTTAGTGGATAGAGATAGGGTAATGAATTATAGATATAATTGGTTTTTGGAAAAAGGGGTGTATATATATTATCTTGGATTCCTATTTTTAATCACTTTATAGAATAAGTTAATGGATTTCCATCCTAAGTGAATATTTATGCTCTTCCTGTGGAGTTTTGAGGAGAGAAGATATTCACCAAGATCAATAATGCCATTGGTGCATTCTAGTATATGGATACCCAAACAAAGGAAAATTTGTCCAGTAAAATTAATATGAGTAAAGAAATATTGGCTATTTGGATGGATGTTTCAGTTCCTAGGCCTCAATCCATTACTATCTCCTCAAGAAAAGGGGAATGAATTCAAAATATTGAATATGAAAACTTCTCCCTAAGATGTTATGACTATCAACAATATGGCCACCTAAAGAAGAGATGCTTGATTATTTGATCATGCTTTGATTCCTCCTTGGTGGAGGAGAAGGCCTTGCATGCAAATGATTTAAAACCTTAAAATATCCTAGTTCAAAAGAAAGAAGCTCATCCTCCATATGCACCAATTATCTAGTAGGAATCATGCAAGCAACAAAAGACTCAACCCCAAAAGAAGAATTTCATTGATAAAATCCAAATGGTTACTAAGGACCATCAAGATGGTTCTATAGAAAATATTAGCACCTCAGATAGTATTCTTGAAGTTAATTATAAAATAATCGATGACGATCAATTTTCTAAAATTGAAGATCCTACAAAATGTGTTACATCTAGATATTACCTCAAGAGCTTGAAGTACAAAAATGCATTCTCAGATATTGCCACTCTAAAGGTGGAAGAACCTCTGCTATAGAAGAAAAATTATCGAACTAATTTCCCATTTGATGTATGACTATTATGTTTGTTTTCTTTCTATCTATGTAAGGGTTGTTGTCGTTGTTAGTTTAAAAAAAAAATTATTATGGAAACTTAGCAGTAAAAATGGGTATGTTTTAATTAACTTGTTAGAAATGTAATGAGAGCAATGTAATGTTTTGTTTTTGTAATGGGAGTGGATCCAATATCTATCAACCTCTGAATTACCAGTATGGTATCGACAATAATTAGCCACATTTATCCAATTAGCTCGGTGAAGCTCCTCCATTAAGGCCTCCAATCAGGAAACCGAGTTATCAAAGGTTGGTGACCATCCCAAGAAATTGTCCAAAAATTTTCCTGCTGACCATTATGAATGATCCAAAATAACTTTTTCTTAATCAAATATTCACCAGTATTAACAATTGCTAAAATGGGATAACCTTTGGTAGGCAATTGATACTGAACAAGATCTTCAGGACTTTTGTTCTCAACATATTTAGAATGGAGATTATTGACCCAAAGGGCATTGGGATTATGTAAAATCCTCCAATACAATTTAGCAGCTAAAGCTTTGTTGTTATTAATAGCATATTGAAATCCTAACCCCCATTCATTCTTAGGAAGACATAAAGTGTCCCATTTCACCAAGGCCCATTTTCTTTTCTCCTTAGTACCACTCCAGAGGAACCGATGATTAATTTGTTCCAATTCTAAAAGAGCAACCTTTAGGATATTCAACATAGTAGAAACATAAATAGGTATAGCTTTAAGGATAGACTTTACCAAGGTAATCCTACCCCCAAAATAAAGCCACCTATTGGTCCACTTTCCAATTTTCTTCTTATCTTTGTCCAACAACCAATTCCAATCTTTATTTTTCTATCTTTGATTATTGATAGGGATGCCTATATAAGTGATCGAAAGGGAGGTCTTCTTATATCTTAATTTATCCAAGACCATGGATTTCTATCTGGTAGAGCAGTGAAAGAAAATGACTTTAGATTTGTCTTCATTGATCAATTTCCTAGTAGCCTTAGAAAAACAACTAATGATTTGCTTAATTTTAGAAGCTTCCTTAACTGTAGCTTTACCTAATAGAGTAGAGTCATCAAAAAATTGAAGATGAGATATAGGCCTAGCTCCATGAGCAATGGTAACTCCCTCAAGGCTTTTCATATCTCTATTTTTTGTTATAATCCTACCCAAGCATTCAACAAGAATGATGAATAAATAAGAGGAGAGGGGGTCACCTTGCCTAATACCTCTAGAATATGGAAATAGTTGTGAAGGCCTACCATTAATAAGAACTGAGTAGGATATTGAAGAGACACAACCCATAATACAGTCCATCCAATCTTGAGAGAAACCAAATTGCCTCAAAATTTTGATAAAGAAGTGCCAATCCACTCTATCATAAGCTTTGGATAAGTCTAAACGAATGAACATAGAAGGAGATTTTTGCATTTCCATGGAATGGATGGCTTCCTAAGAAAGAACTATCTCATCCACTATTTGATGCCCTTCCACATAACCTCCTTGTTCAGAGGAAATAATATTATGCAAAAGAGGCTTCAACCTTTCTACCATGATCTTAGTAATAATTTTGAGAAGAACATTGCATAAAATAATAGGTCTAAAAGCTGATATATGATAAGTCTCTTGAGATTTTGGGACAAGAGTTTTATAAATTTTATTGATAACCTTCAAAATCTCTTTAGCTTTCCTGGATTCTTCCACCACCTCTAATAAATAAGCATGAAGGATATCCCAGAACTCTTGGTAGAACTCAATGGGAAAACCATCAGGACCTAGCGTTTTCCCTTTTTGCATTTTAAAAACCACTTGTTGAAGCTCATTAATAGTAATAGGAGCAGTCAAAATAGAGTTCTCCTCAGAAGTGATAATAGAAGGGATCGCTTGAAGAACATTTTGTTGAGAAGCCAAGTCAAGAGGAGTAGCAACAAAAATATTAGAAAAGTAATTCACAATAGTAGAGTTCATGCCATACCAAGTGTAGACAACCTCTCTAGAATCTTAATTTAGGGAAGAAATAAAGTTGTGAGATATTTGAGCTAGAAGAGATTTGTGGAAGAAATTTGTATTTCGATATCCTTCTATGAGCCATTGAATTCTATATTTTTGCTTTCATAAGAGTTAGTCTCTTTTTTCCATTCCTCTAACTGAGTTGTGAGTCTAATTTCATCTGTACTTCTGCTCTCTGTGAGGCCATCTAAATGGATTTTCTTTATTCAAATTTTCAAGTTGAGCAATAACTTCATGTTTTTTTTGTTGAACATCCCCAAACTCCTTCCAGCTCCAAGTCTTGATTTTGGATTTAATATATTGCAACCTTTTGGTAAAATAGTACATCTTAGTTCCATATCTTGGTTTACCTTCCTTCCACCATTGTTGCATTCGAGGTCTGAAGGAACTGTCTTTAAGCCACATTAACTAAAAATGAAAAGAAGAGAAACTCACATTGGTTTTCAAAATTTCCACCATGACTGGCCAGTGATATGAACCATCATTGTTAAGAGTATTCACTTTAGGAATGTAACCGTGGATTTAAAAATGATCAGAGAGTAGGAACCTATCTAATCTCTCCATGATACAAGCTAAGCCTTGCCTTATTTTAGACCAAGTCATAAGGCCATTATCTGGATGGATGTCCACAAGATGAAGTTTTGCAATATATTCATTCATGAGATCAGTGATCCTACCCAAATTTATATTTCCTCTCATTTTCTCATCCAGAGAGAGGATGGTATTGAAATCTCCTCCTATCAATATCCAAGCTTCAGAAAAATGAGAGATAATATAAGTTATATCCTTCCACTATCTTCTCTTTTCCTCCAAAGAAGTTGGAGCATAAACAATTATGAAAAGCATAATTTGGTTGGAATGTCTACTTTGAATAGCAATAGCCAAAATACCCCAGGACAACCATATGGTGGATACTACCTATTTAGGGTCCCAAAGGTAAGCAATGCCACTAGAATTCCCATAGAAACTGAAGGAAATAACTTTTTGAGCTGGCCAAATTTTACTAGCAATTGAATCCATTTTTCCTATTGACATCTTCGTTTCTTGAAGGAACACAAGATGATGATAGTTTATTTGAATCATTCTTCTAATTTCATTTTGTTTTGAAAGACTCCCTTTGAGTCCTCTAATATTCCAAGTGATGATATTCTTTAATACCAGGGCTAAAATAGTTGTTAAGGGAATTAATCTTACCTTCATCTACAAGATTTTCACCTTCTTTTACCATATATTGTTGATTGGTCTTGTGACCTAACTTTTGATTAGAATCCATCTTCAGTTTTTTTCCTATTTCTTGACTTACTCCAATTGAGTCTGGGATGTCTTCTAATCTTGAATAATGTGTGTACAAAGTCAAACTATTATTGGAAGATTCAACAAAGTCTATCTTGGGACTTGTACTATTTGAAGTCTCGTCATTTAAAAGATTTTTCTCTTGTGTATATTTTCTCCTCTTTTTTTGTTGAAAACATTTGATTTGTTGGTTTGTATTTGAGTTACTCCTTTCATCTCTAAATCGTGTTTCTAATATTTATGTTTCCATTATTTCCTCTTCCTCACCTAGGGTATCATTTGTGTAAAGAATTTCAAACATATTAGCTGGTAACTTTTATTGATCCTTCATAACTAGTTTTTTGAGTGATCTTCTTCTTAGGCATTTGGAAACTTGTTGAATTTGTATCTTATTTCTTTTGATTTAGAATTTTATTTGGTCAAACACTAGCTAAATGACCATATTCATGGCAAATTCTACAACAAAAAGGAATGTTCTCATAGTCCACTACTTGCTCCCAAGTGTCCTCCCCAAATTGTAAAGTGATATTTTTAGGTAGGGGTTTGTCAAAATCCATTAAAACACAAATCCAAGCATAATGAATATGTTCAATTTTTTTAGTACAATCAACAGTCATCATAAAAGTTTCCAAAGAGTTTCCAATTGAAGAAAAAATAGCCAAATTCCAAAATTCAATTGGGAGGCCAAAGAGTCTAACCCACATGGGACCTGTAGAAGGCATCTCTTCTTTGGCTTTAAATTTAGTATGTCAAGGCTTCATAAAAATCCCTACCCTTCTAAAGAACTAGGGACACCCTTGAAATTTTTTCTCTCTATCTTCATTATTAGCAAATAAAACAATAAAATAACCATTTGGATAAATAGAGATTTGTAACTCACCTTTAGTTTTACAACTTTTTACAACCCATACTTTGAAAGCAGATAGGCTCGGACGAAAACCCAAGAAATGACAAATTAGTCATATTTTTTCCAGATCTTCAATGCTAGTCCAAATGTTGTTAGAATAAATCTTAAGTCCTACTAGGATAGTCTAACTTGAGTTACCACTCTTGCATGAGGTAGGTAAACTCCCAGTTAAGACTAGCTCAGATCTATTGAGTTGTTGTAATCCAACGACTCACATTGATAAACTTTGCTATTTATACAAAGTTGATCCCATGGAATAAATCAATCAGTTCTTGATCTTTCAATAATGTTTTGCAAGTCTACTTGGTTGTTTTTCAATATTATCTTACAATATTCTTCTACATGGTACTAGAGCGATTTTGCATGCATTCAAGTTTTCATAGATCTGGTTCATTTTTTTTGGATAGTAATTTGACTAACTCAGACCTCTCAAAATTGGCCTATTTTCCAAATGGGTGTGAAAAGTGCTTTCTTGCATGGTGACTTAAAGGAAGAAATATATGGATAAACCAGTTGTATTTATTCAATATTCCTCCCTTGTTTGTAGACTAAGAAAATATCTATATGGACTCAAACAAGCTTCACAAGCTTGGTATGAAAATATGGATTCATTCCTTCTCACCACTAGATTTTATCGTTGTGAGTTTGATGCTACAGTCTATATTTTGCGTGAAGAAGATAACATCACCATTCTTGTTCTCTATGTTGATGATCTACTTCTCATTGGTAGTGCCACTTCCCACATCCAGACTATAAAAAACTCCCTTTTTGAGAGATTCAAGATGGTTGATCTAGGTTTAGCTCATTACTTCCTTGGGTTTCAGATAACTCAAAAAAATATAGGGATTTCATTATGTTAGCGGAAGTATACTCTAGATCTTCTTCAGTGATTTAAGATGTCTAATTGCAAGCCTTCTTCCATGCCTTTTCAGTCTGGGGTAACTCTAACTTCTTCATGTGCTTCACCTCTATGTGATGTTACTCTATACAGGAAACTCATAGGGAGTCTATTGTATCTGACTCATACTCGCCCAAAAATTTCCTATGTTGTTGGCTTAGTTTCTATATTTTCTCAATCACCTCATCTCATCCATTCGTAGGCAACAAAGTGAATTCTTTGCTATTTGAAGGGGACCACTCATTTTGGATTGTTCTATAGTAGCAAAACTATAGAGATTGTAGGATACACAGATTTTGATTGGGCAGGTTTAGTTGAAGACATATGTTCCACCTCTGGCTATGTTTTTTGTCTTGGTTCTTCACCTATTACTTGGTCATGAAAAAACAACAGGTTGTTGCATTATCATCTACAGAGGTAGAGTACAGGGTATTAGTTTTGGCCAATCAAGAGGCACTTTAGCTTCATCATATATTGAGAGAGTTTGGTTTTTTCCATGACTAGATTATTATACTTTGGTGTGATAACCAAAGCACAATTCATATTTCTTGAAATCCAATTGAGCATCAGTGCGCCAAGCACATTGGGATTCACATGCACTTCATTCAACAACATATTCAGGATGGGAATATTTGCTTGGAGTTTATTCCAATAGAGAGTTAGATTGTAGACATCTTCACCAAATCCTTTGCTTCCCCACGCTACCATCAATTGCATGAGAAACTTGGGGTAAGGTAGCTTTCTAAAAACTATTAAATAAATTTACATGTTTAATATAAACAACATATTTAATATTTTTATATATTATCATTTCATAATTCAAAAAGTAAATATATTGTAATTAGCATTAAGTGAGTAAAGACATTAAATAAAATGCACAATGATTAATTTAAATTAAGATGCTAAGAAAATTTTAAGAAATAAAGAACAATTCTTTTATAAAATAAAAATATCACACTTTCTCTTTCAAAAGTTTATCTAATAATAATTAGTTGATACAAGTTATTAATCAATAAACATTTTAGATAAATAAATTCAAATATATAGATTAGAATAAATCTTTTTGTTTTTCTTAACTATTTAGATATATTTCATGTATAATTAAAAATATATATATCAAAGAGCAATAGTCCAACAATAATTTTATATTCAACAATAATTTTATATTTATATACTTTTAATAAAATTATATATCCAAACACTAAAGAAAAAAATAAATTACCATTAATTATAATAATCAAAGCTCTAAAGTAAGATTGCTTCATAAAATTGGTATTGAAATTTCATTGGATATCCTTATTTATAACATTGAAATAAAATTTCATTATAAATTAAATTTTCAAAGCACTATTTCACTTTTTAATTACAAAGTTTAAGCTTCTATTTACTTCAAGAATAACTTCTCTTATTTTTAAGAATAGAATATCTTATTCTCTACTAACAAGGCCAACCACGAAGGTGGAAGCTTATCTGACCTCCCCTACCCTACCCACCCCATATTCACTCAGCGTCCCCTACCAACCCCCTCGTCAACTACCCTCACTCATCATCCTAGTTGCAATATTATTGTGAATTATTATACTAATAAAATACCTAAATGTGAAAGTGCTTAGAATTTTAAAGGTTAATTTTGTAGTTAAAAGATTTGTCTAGAATATGTTAATTATATATTATTTGCAAATAATTCTATAAATTTTAAATGCAATTACAAGAAGTTTAAATACTTTAGAGCAACTATGAAGAGTTTAAATATATAAGTATAATTGTTTGAATATTAGCTACATGAGACTTTTTGAATGTGTAATTTCATTCATGAAAACATATATTAGTTGCATAAAAAATTATAAATATAATTGTGAACTTGAATTGTTTAAAAAACTTACAATCTAAACAAGTTTTTATTTAAATATGAATGACATGTTAATTGCTTGATATAAACATAAGAAATTATTTGATAATAAGTCTAAAGTGAATGCTTATAACTTATAAATGTAATTTATACATAAATTCACTTATGCAAATATTATTGATGTGAAAATTTTTTAAATGTGAAATAAATGTGGGTCATATTTGTCTTTATTTACCTAATATGTTAATTGTACAAACATTATTGATGTAAAAAATTTGTAAATGTGTAATAAATGTGGGTTATATTTGTCTTCATTTACCTAATATGTTAATTGTACAAACATTATTGATGTAAAAAATTTGTAAATTTGTAATAAATGTGGGTTATGTTTGTCTTCATTTACCTAATATGTTAATTGTGTTCTAAAAAAATGTGTAATTAATAAAAAATTAAATAATTCAACATATAGCTAATACATATGAATGATAATTAGGCATAAATTCATAAATATTAAAATATGTAAATGTGGTTTATACATTGAATGTTGGTTATACATAGATGCTACAATACAAAAATATTAGTTGCACAAAGTTTTGTAATTGTACTCATGAATGTGAAATACATAGTGGGTCATATAAATGTTTATTTAATATTTAAATCATGTTAATATCTCATATTTAAAAATAATTTACAAACATCATGCAATTGCAAAGAGTTTATATTTGAGTTTGTACATAAATCTTTAAATACAAATGTTTATTGCACAAAAGTAAGTGAATATGCATAACATATTAATTGTAGTGTTGTATATGATAATGTATTAGAATAAAAAAATGTCTAGTTGCAAAAAGCTTTGTAATTGCACTCATGAATGTGAAATACATATGGGTCATTTAAGTATTTATCTAAATGTACAAAACATGTTTTTAAGTGTCATTATTTAAAAAATAATTTATAAAAATTATGCAATTGCAAAGAGTTTATATATGTGAGTTTGTGCATAAATCTATAAACAAAAATGTTTATTGCACAAAAGTTAGTGAATATGCATAACATGTTAATTGTAGTGTTGTATATGATAGTGTATTAGAATATAAAAATGTCTAGTTGCACAAAGCTTTGTAATTGTACTTATGAATGTGAAATACATATAAGTCATATAAGTGTTTATATGAATGTACAAAACATGTTTTTAAGAGTCAATGTTTACAAAAATAATTTACAAAAATTATGCAATTGCAAAGAGTTTTTTTATATATGTGAGTTTGTGCATAAATCTATAAATACAAATGTTTATTGGACAAAATTTAGTGAATATGCATAACATGTTAATTGTAGTGTTGTATATGATAGTGTATTAGAATACAACAATGTTTAGATTCATAAAGCTTTGTAATTGTAATTATGAATGTGAAATACATATGGGTCATATAAGTGTTTCTCTAAATGTACAAAACATGTTTTTAAGTGTCGTATTTAACAAAAATTATGCAATTGCAAATAGTTTATATATGTGAATGCATGTTCACATTTTATGTATTAAGTGTAGGTATGTGAGTTTGACATAAATCTATACATACAAATGTTTATTGCACAAAAGTTAGTGAATACACATAACATGTTAATTGTAGTGTTGTATATGTTAGTCTATTAGCAAACATGATTGTACTTAGTTTACACATGAGAATATGAATAGTGCATAAATTCATGAATGAAAATTTTGATTGTAAACAAGTTAATGTATATGATAATAAATTTAATTTGTTGAGAAAACTTTAACTTGCAAAAAAAAATCACATGATTGTTCATTTGAATAATAAATGTAAAAGGTTGCTTTGAATGCAAATTATAAATAAGATTTGAATAAATATATTACCAAAAAAAAATCTAAAAGAAAAATATAAAGAAAAAGAAAAAATACAAGACAATAGACCTCAAGAAAATAGTCATGGCCAATGACTATCCTTTAGGCCTTGGAAAGGGGCTTTAACCCCTCTCCTCAAAAAAGTAATTTTTATTATCATTGTATACTTTTTTTTTAAATAAAGGGGTAAAAATTTATTGATAAAAAGTCTGGATTACAAAGTACAGCTGAGGCCCCACCCAGGACTCGAATAAGCAACAAGACAGGCTAAATCACTAGACAAGGTCAACTCCCAAAGAAAACCAAAAAAAAAAAAACAAACCACATTAATTCTGAACATCCTTATGGATCAAATCCCGTACATGTTGAGAATCCCCAGATGGGAGACTCTCCCAGTTATCAATACTCTATCCTAAATAAAAACCACATTCGAAGAATTAACACGAATCAAATCATGAACAGCTTTTTGTCTGGGGATGTTGTTCAACCCCCTTACATTCCATGAAAGTATAATCATTTTTGGGGGTTATAAAAATGGGAGTCCAATGTTCTCACCAAACCTGACTCTACCAAAGTCTCCCCCATTAACTTAATTTTATCCTGGTCTTTCTTTCGACCCACCTTCATATTCTTATCTGAAGCATTTTTTTAATTATTTTATGCTGCAATCCCAGCACCATAGGAGTTTTACAGTCCATGGATGACTGCATCAGTGCCTGGGTAGGAGAGGGCACATCTAAATTTGTGCCATTTTCTAAGATAACTTCACTTCCAGGGCTAGGGCCAACCATATCACCTATACTCGAAACCAAAGCCCTTTGTTCTTCATTTAAACCCCCTGTATCTGGTTCCCTTGGTTCCACATCATGAAGAGACAACTGATTTGGTCCTGTTATATCTATAATAGGTAGCGATGTTTCAGGTATCTCCACGCATTGATCAAGATTCTGTAGAATTTCAAAATGATTGAGCTGAGCATCTGGCTGGTTATCCTTAATGTCTCTTTTTGCCTTTCTTCCTTTGGTTCGACGTTTTACCATAACAAAGCCTTCCTTATCCTGATCCCCCTCCTTTATAGGGGCTTTTCCTTTATCCATATT
Organism: Wollemia nobilis; assembly: GCA_028583015.1. Classification (NCBI taxonomy): domain Eukaryota; kingdom Viridiplantae; phylum Streptophyta; class Pinopsida; order Araucariales; family Araucariaceae; genus Wollemia; species Wollemia nobilis. The sequence continues at coordinate 3,186,024 of JAQPPZ010001591.1, forward strand.
TTGTACAGCTTGAGAGGGCCCAGGATTTGAAGCCACAGGTAGGACAAACTTAGGGCATTCTCTTTGTAAGTGGCCATATTCATGGAAAATCCGGCAACAAAATGGAAGAGCTTCATAGTCAAGTTTTTGAACCCATGTGGTTGATTCGAACTGTATTTAAATAGAATTTGGAATAGGATTTTTTAAATCAATTTCAACATAGATACAGGCAACAGAGATTACCTTTTTATCCAGCGTCTGTCTTGGCGGCCCAACCGGCTTCCCAAGTAGAAGGGCAATCATATGCAAGATGTCATTTCTCCAAAATTCCAAGGGGAGCCACGAAAGCCGAACCCACATCGAAACCTATGACAGCCGCTCCTCTGATGGGTTGAAATCCACATGCCAGGGTTTAAGAAAGAGTCCCGCTTGGTTACAAAAATAGGGACCTCCTTCAAATGCTTTATTATGATCCGTAAGACAAGAAAAAACCACCATAAAATAGTTTTTTGCACTCAGCATCACCTAGACATCACCTTCAGGGTTCCAAGTCTTCCTAACGCAAGCCTCCACAAAGGGAAGAGAAATTCGTATGCCCATAAATTTACCAATAAGTGCATGTTTGGTTAAATACTCCACATCTTGTGCCACTGAGTTTGGTTGAACCACTAGAACCGACCTGGCTTCACATCATTCCAAACATCCATTGTTCTTTAACAAGCGATTCCTGGCATGCAATGGGAAATCCTATTCCTTCCAATCATTTTTAAAAGAAATACCAGCCCTAGCATGCATGCTCTATGACGGACCTGATGCCATCACTACATTCCTCCAGTTGTTCATACCTCCTCCAGAAACTGCTGCCATCCTCGTAGAGCCCACCATATAGGTCTCAAAAAAATTCTAGCAAAGCCGCTTTCCTCATCAAACCCTCATTATCATTGTATACTTATAAATATATACATAAAAATAATAATTTTGGTTTTTTTAAAAAAACTTTCCTCTGTAACTAAACTAAAAGTATACAACAATTATTTACTTTGCTTCATTTTCTTCTTCTTGGTTTCTTTACGACATGAAGATACCTTGTAATTACAAAACAATAAAAATAGCATTTGAATATTATATATATATATATATATATATATATATATATATATATATATATATATATATATATATTGATGCTTTAAAGTATGTAAACAAACTATAATATTTAGTTTCTCTCTACATTATTCATTGGGTTTTGTACAACATATTAACTAATAGATAGATCATTCAAAACATAAAAATATTACCTCATGATATTTACATCTAATTAGGAATTTTTCCTTTCGAAATTGGGTTTGTATCTTTCCTGCAAAATAACTAAAACAAATACAATTATAAAATAAAACATTTATTTTGATATTTGATTTTTTAAATAGCTCTATAGAATATTAAACTTTTTTATTAATTCATATTTTTGTCATAAAATTTAGACCTAATAAAACCTATAATATAAAATAATTTAATATTTTTAATAGTAATAATTAGTATATATATTATGACTCATAAGATGATACCTTAAAAAAATAATAATAATATATTCCTATTTCATGGCTAAAACAGCGTAAGAATGTTATAATTAAAAAACAAAAAAAAAAAAACCTGTGATTTTGGAGGCAATGCAATCGATCACCGCAATGAATTCGGCAACGAATCCAGCGATGTAACATCGATGCATTTTGTAAAAATATTAAAAGCCAAGTCCATTTTAAACTTTTGTTCATAAAAATTTAACTGCACTTTTAAACACATCCAATCAATGCGGTTTAGCAGTACACTTCTAAAATTATTCATGACAAACTACAAATAGAAATAATGGTAAACAATCATTTTCAGCTATATTCATGGTATCATGCTAAAGAAAAAGAAAGGAACCTGAAAACATCTAGAAGTCAATAGATTGACCATCACCAAGTTGCTATTTGTATCCTTGGTTAATAATATGTCTGGACTGGATGACAAAGTTCTAAAAGGTAGATTCGGGTCAAGGTATTCCTTCATCCATGAAACTATGGTGCTCTGAATATAGGCTGAGACTAAGGTGGCTTTGGCTGCTTGGATGAGGAGAGCATCTTTCCATCCGATAAGCCTTTTTTGAAGTCTTTCAAGGACATTATTCCACATGGAAGCTTTGGGGTTGCCCACAAAGAGGGGAAGACCAAGATACGTGGAAGGGAGATCAACAATGGTACACTAAAGGACACTGGTAATGTTAGCTTGACACGGTAGATAAGTGTTCAAGAAGTAAATCTTGCTTTTAATGTAGTTGATTTTTTGACTTGCAACATCTTCATAAAGATTGAGGATGTATTTGATGTTTTTTGCTTCAGCCATAGATGCATAGGTAGCAAGAATGGTGTCATCAATGAGCTATTGGTGGGTGATTGGACTTTGAGTGGAGGTAGCACGAATTCCAAAAATAGCACCATGGGTACAGGTCGCTTTGAGGGATCATCCTAGAGATTCAACAAGGATAATGCACATGGTTGGAAGAGGATTGCCTTACCTTAGTCCTTTGGCACTTGAAAAATAACCAGCAACAGACCCATTGACTAGAATAAAGAACCAGGTAGAAGTGATGCAAGCTTTAATGAGATTAATCCAATCCCGATGGAAGCCAAATTTATTGAGGACAATAAAAATGAAGTTCCAAGACACCCTGTTGAATGTTGTATTCATGTCTAGCTTTAGGAAAAAATAGCTTTTTTGCTTCGGTAAATGGAGTACATGGTTTCATGAATGCTAATGACCCCATCAGTAATGACTCTCCCTAGAAAAGTATTGCCTTAGCAAGGATCAATGATTGATGGGAGGATTTCTTTCAACCTGTTACCAAGGGCTTTGGTAAGATATTTGTAGAGCATGTTATAAAGGTTGATGGGCTGGAAGTTAGGCATTGATCTACAAATAATAGTTTTAGAAACTAGGGAAAGGAAAGTACTATTCACATCCTTGGGAATGAATTTTGATTGTTGAGCATCATTTATGGCATTGCACACATTATTACTGATAATGTCCTATAAAGTTTGAAAGAATCTAGATGAAAAGCCATCGAGGCCAAGGGCTTTGTTGAATTGCATGGAGAAGAGATCATGTTTGATCTCATTGTTGGAGAAAGATTTAGTGAGCTGAATGTTCATTTTAGGGTTGAAGAGATTAGGAATGTGGTTAAGAAAAGCTTCAAAGGAATGAGAAGACTAAGGGCTTTGAGTATCAAGGATGGATTCAAAGTGACCAACAACCTCATTCCTAATTTCATGGATGCAAGAAGTGATAGAGTTGTCATTTTTGATGAGCTCTTTGAATCTATTAGTGCTTCTGTGCTTCAGGGTAGAGGCATGGAAGAACTTGGTATTCGTATTTTCTACCTTGAGCCACAATGCTCTCAATTTTTACCTCCAAAACACTTTTTATTTTGCAAGAATGTTATGGAAATCTGATAGTAATCTTTGTTCTTCAAGTCTGGTCTGGGTATTATAATTTTCTTGCTAAATTTGAATTTCAATGATTTGGAGCCTTTTTTTTATTGCTTTTTTATTTTCAAAATTTTCAAAAACTTTTGCATTCCACACCTTGAGATTATTCTTGATGAGCCAGATTTTCTTTGCAACTTGAGCCATAGGAGGTTATGAAAAGCCTTGCCCCACCATTTTGCAATTTTTTCCCTGAATTTTGGATGCTAGATCCACATAGCTTCAAATTGAAAGGATATTTTGAAGATAGGGGAATGGAGGTCTTCAAAGATAAGTGAATTATGGTTCGATCCAATTCTAGGGAGAGCTTGGAGAGAAGCATCTCCCCGGAGTGGAACAACCTCCTTGGACAATAAAAATGATCAAGCCAGAGTTGGATGTGTTGCCCTCCTATTCTCCTACTGATCTAAGTATACCTGGTTCCTTTTAGTTTAATGTCCATTAGTTCATTGCTATCAACAAAGTTGCTAAAATATTCATAGTTCCTAGGTGAAATAGCAATTCCTCCACTTTTGTTAGATGGGTAGAGGGTGAGTTGAAGTCACCTACAAGAATCCACTAGTGATCGACAAATGTGGTCCTCATCTAACTTAATATTTGATAGAATCCAACTCGTGTTTGTGAATTTGATAAAGAACAAGATATTGGTTATTTTGTTTGATGATGAAATAAGTCTTCTATCAACTTTGGAAGGGCCCACAGATAAAGGAGCCCACCTGATGAACCCTGAGTTGGGCTAGCAATGAACTCACAGTCCTTCCAAATTATTTTTGTTATTTTTCTATGGTAATTTTATGCCTTCAGGGGAAGGTAAATAATGAGGGTTAGAAGGAGAAAAATGCTTGGAAGGACTAAGGACGGTAGGGTTAGGGTTTGAGGATTGATGGGTGAAAGGGTTGGGGGAAGAGGCTTTGAATATGGGGGATTTAGGGGTGCGGGGGAGGGGGTGAGGGAAGGGAGGACCTAATCTGGTTGGTGAGCCAAGGGGGTCAAAAATTTGGGAAGCAATAATAGGTTCAGGGAACATGGCATCCTCTCTATTACCTAGGTGAAAAATATTCAAATGAGAAAGGACACCAAAATGGTTAGGATAAGAAAATAAGGAATGTAACTTTTTATGAGAGGATTTTTGAGAAGTATATGTTATTTACTTTCCTTTGAGGACTACCTCAGGGGTCTGGCCTCTCATGACAGGCTAAGGTTATTTCAGAGCATTTGGTTGGTGATGCTTAGAACTATTCTGAGCAGTTTTGAAAATCACTTTTTGTAAGGAGGGTCATTCTTTTGGATGTCCTCTAGAGGTTTTTCCTGTTGAGTTGTTTCCTTCTTATTTGATTCTTTGGGTTGTTTTAACCTAGGGAATTGGACTCTAAGATGTCCTTGGGTGTGACATTCCATGCTAAAAGTTGCCTTGTTCTCATATTTTATGGGTTGGCATCTTCTGTGAAAGCATGAGGATACGGAAACAAAAAAAGGAAAAGCTCCAAGCGCGAATGTTGAATCCTACGAATTAAAAATGCATGAAATGGAGAAAGCATGAATTGAAACCCAAATGAAATAACAGCCCTTCTCTTTTATTGATGTATTTCACAACTCGGTTACAATTCGCATCCTCCCTTTTTAGGGGCGAGGAGCGTTAAATTCATCTCTTGGTTACATCCATGGATAGCCTTCCTTCTTCCGCGTGCCCACATGTAAGATGGGTGGACCAAAATGTCACCGTCGCTTGTGTCTACGAATGTTGATTCCTTGCTGCTCCTTCGATGTTCTGGTCCTACGTTCAAAGAAACAAAAGATAATCAATAGCACCTGCGGATAAAACAAAGCATGCAATCCCCCAAGCCTGCGATAAATGGATGAGAAAAATGAATTAAACTATGACTAAAATGAATCCAAATGCTCTAAAAATTTGATAGGGGCATCAGGACATCACCAGGAGGGCACTGCAAAAAGAACAGTTGGGAAATTCCTCGCCGATTTGAATTCGCTTTGGGGCGGGACGAATTCACCTGCAACAAAACGCCGAAAAGGTACTGTCCCAAATGTCCGGCCTAGGGAGCTCCAAAAGACCTGCAAACTTGGGGTTAGCTAATTGGGGGCATTTTGGGAAGACCCAGATGGTCGGATTTTCCCAATTTGACCTCTATCACCCAAATTTCAATGATGCTATCTGCAAGTTAGTGGAGGCGAAAACATGATAGAACATAATGGCAATTAATCAAAACGAAATGAAATCAAAATTATAAAATATCTAAGCAGCATAGAGATCAAATACAAGAAATGAAAATGATAGAAAGAAAAATCTGCTACAGATTCCCAATCATTCCTAAAAGGGGACGATTAGGCCTACAGCAGTGTGGGGGCGCCCGGGCGGGCCGCCCACCGTTTGGGGCCTGATTTCGGCACCAATCCACTTGGGATGGGTCCAAAATCCCTTACAAGGTGTTGTCGACAAATTGGGTGGTATTCTATGGCCAAATTTCAGGTTTTGGGCTCAAGATTCGACCTTCCAATAGTCACCCAATGACCTCCTCTCTAAAAGAGATCAAGGATGTAGAAGGCACAAATCGCACAAGGATGTATGGGGAAATAAAATGGCAGCACTTCGTTGCTCCAAATTGCTCTTACCTCTTATATTTTGGGATGAGGAAACTCATCAATTTATAGACCTGGAGGTCTCTTGGGATGAGCATGCAGAGGTGCCACATGGCAGCCATGCCCTTCCAGGGGAGGGAAGATTCCTCCCTAATTAGGGGCTTCATGACTGCCCTCGTAATGACCTCTAACGCTCGAAAACGCTCACCCATGCTCCCATGAAATGAAGGAGGCATTAAGTGGTGGATCCGAGCTGCCATTTGTCAAGATTTGAATTTTTTCCCATCAAACCTGCAATTCGCCCCACCCCGGAGCGAATTGTGAATTCGTCCCGGGGCGGAGCGAATCCCAATTAGAATTCGTCCCTGGGTGGAACGAGATATTGAGCAAAGTGCCTGAAGGTGCCAAAATGATTTTTGACCTTCCCAAAACTATTGTGAGAGTGGTTAGGACCACTGTTTAACCTCTAGGGGCTTCCCTTGGGGCTGTGTGTGCCAATGTGATCAGTGTTTGCAGTCACATAATCGGATTGGTGTTGTTTTGGTGTCTACAGATGCCCCTTTTTGGGATGCGTTGTGCAAGGCACAGCGCCGAGCAAAAATAGATAACCAAAGCACTAATGATTAGGGTTTCTTAGTAACCTAACCAAATTTTGATGCCCCAAGCATGAAAAGGGCATGCATTCTTGAATCCTTGCTTCTGACGAGCGAAGGAACTCAGTTCAAGTGTTAACCTTTTTCGGTGAGGTGTTACTTGAGCTTGGACATTGATCAGTCATGAATAGGCAAAGGGCGCAACCTTTTGTCTATGGGAACCTTGAGTTCATGATTCACGAATGCCAAGTGATTGATCAGCTTGTGATTATTGCTTGTTTACTGCCCCAAGCAGGGGCGTGATTTGTCTTTGCCAATGATTCTTCGAATGCATGCCAGTTCCATGATTGGGTGTGTATTTGTTGATTGGTGACTAAGTGTGACTACCCCCTCAAGCGACGAATCGATGAGGGAATGACCTACATGAGAAAAGCGACGAGTCGCTTGACCCAAGATGACTTAGGTAAGGGTGCCTTCAGAGATTTATCTTTGAATGTGTGTGCAGTTTTCTGACATTTAGACCTATTTTTGGTGGGTGTTAACCCTTTTGGGGACGCCTTTTTGGAGCTGAAATTGTCAAAAATTCGTCTTCCCATGGAGCGGTCCGGCCATGGTGGCCTTCTTAGGGAGTAGGATGGTGATGATTTATAACCCCGACGTCTATTTTGGATGCCAAGAAGGTCAGGCATGAAGGCGCCTTCGTTCGGCAACTCTATTGCTATTTTTGGGTGGGTTTTGACCCTTTTGGCGATGTCGTTTGGGGATGAAATTCTCGAAGATCCATCCTCCCGTGGAGTGGTCCAGATATGGTAGCCTTCTTAGGGAGTAGGATAGTGAGGATTTGTGACCCCGAAATCTATTTTGCATGCCAAAATGTCAAGTGCAAAAGCACTCTCATTGGACAGTTTTATTGCTATTTTTGGTTGGGTTTTGACCCTTTTGGTGATGTCGTTTGGGGATGAAATTCTCGAAGATCCGTCCTCCCGTGGAGCGGTCCGGCTATGGTAGCCTTCTTAGGGAGTAGGATAGTGAGGATTTGTGACCCCAACATCTATTTTGCATGCCCGAAATGTCAAGTGCAAAAGCACTCTCATTGGACAGGTTTATTGCTATTTTTGGTGCATTTTTGTGCATTTTTTTGCTATTTTTGAAATTTGTGTGCTAAATTCATTCCAGGGTGGGACGAATTCCTATGTAGTATTCATCCCAGGGTGGAACGAGTGCTAACTAGAGTGCTCATTCTAGGGAGGAACGATTACAGGCTCAAAAAGCCTATTTAAAGGCCAAAACTAGGTTTTGGGCTCATTTGCACTTGTTTTTTCGGGCGATTTGGAGCTCTGAGGAGGAGGAGGTCAATTCGCGAAGCGAAGTGCTACAAATTTTTCTGCCACCATGAGTGCATGAACCAGATCGAGCGGCGGAGCCGAAGCGAGACCAGTAAGTGAACTCCCTCTTTATTATTTTCTTGTATTATAGTTTTTTTTTTGTTCAAATTTATCAATTTGAGAGTATAAAACCCTAGGTTGACAAATTAAATTATGTTTTGCGTTTATGTTGTTTGTAGCTGTACACTATTTTTCATGATTCTAATGTGCTTATTTTGTTGTCTATTGTAGGTTGTGAAGAGCCGGTATCACGTGCCGACTATTTTTGCTGAAGCACGGGAGGCGCTAGTTATGGCTGACTGGGAGTGGCTTGATGCCCTGGGGCTCAAGCAGGTGACTCGATTGGAGCCAGTGATTGGGGATCAGGCCTACCTGATGGCCCTGATCAACTTGTGGGATCCCTAAACTAATACTTTCCATCTCCCAATAGGGGAGATGACAGTCACTCTGGAGGATGTCTATCGGATTCTTAGGATTCCAATAGATGGACTGTCGATCAGGACGATGTCGCGGGATCAGCGGACAGTGGTGTTGACATGCTACTTCAGGCATGGGGAGGAGTTGGGGGTGGATGGTCCAGTGGAGAGGGTAGATATTGACTACCATATGGGTGGGATTCTAGTTTGATGGTGGTTTGAGAGGGGGGTGTTGGGAGTGAGGCACGCATTGCTTATGGGCCTCATTTCCAACATGCTGCTACCTGACTCGTCAGGTGCGAGGTTCCCGTGGAACCTGCTGGATGTGGTCTATCGACTGGTGGAGTGTTCGACGTAGGAGCCTTTGGTCATGAGATGGGGATAGATGCTGCTGGCGTAGCTTTATGGGGAGCTATATGAGGTCCGCTGTCGGAGGTGAAAGGGGATCAGCTACAGCTATCTACTGTAGAGCTGGGGTTGGTAGCATATAGCGATGGAGAGACCAGGGGGGTTACCATGGATGATGCAGGTGGAGATGGTAGATAAGGATATAGGGTACGTGGCTCTATGGTGGTGGTCGAAGGAGCAGGGATAGAGTCGATGGTGGGCAGGTGTTGTAGGGCACTATGTCGATGCCTTTGCTCGGCTTGCTCCGGGGGAGGTGTTCTGGCATCCCTATCGAGACTGTCTAGCCTGGTCGAAGGCTGGAGAGTGGCTCGATGGGTTGCAAGGAGTGGTGGCTGATTGGGTGGCATGGGACCGAGTAGGAGTTCTTCCCATACAGTCGGGTGACATGATAGTTTGGGGTGCACCAAGGGTTTCCTGGTGAGCCCGTGGTCTATCGACGTTAGGGGGATGAGAGGACTCTAGATCGACTGGTCATCATGCCATTGGGCGAGGATTCGGATGCGATGATCGACGTCCTGGATGTGGATGACATCGGGACTACTGTAGAGTACGATCAGTGGTGGACTCTATGATGATGGTGGGGAGAGGGGCCACTAGGAGGTGCGAAGGCGACAGCGATGGGGGATGAGGGTGCGAAGGCACCAGGAGATGGTTGGGGAGCTCCACTAGAGGATGCGAACATGGTGGAGGTGGATGACTTGGGCATGGATTTTGGGGCTCTGGACCAGCCGGAGATGCAGGACATCCCAGAGCAGTGGGAGCCAGAGCAGGCTACTGTTCCAGAGGTGCCTATGCATCAGGCCATGGCGGAGGACACGGAGGTAGGGGTGTGCATTGAGAATGCATGATTGGTGGAGCTACTACGGAGGTGAGATGAGGAGTTGGGGGAGGCTTTGCAAGAGAGGGATCTCCTATGGACTCAATTGGTGGAGCGGGATAGCGCATTTGTTGCACACCATCGGGGGGATGGGGACACCAGTGCTGCACAGGAGAGGGATCTCCTACGGATGTAGTTGGCACAGTGCGATGATGTAGTAGCTTACTACCATCGATGGGAGGTAGAGTGGTTACGATGGGAGATAGATTGGTCTCGACATCGGATGGATTTGGAGGGAGAGATTATCCACCTCGATGGGTGGTTACCTGAGCCCTCTGGAGGTGGCTCTTTGCATCGGATGAGGGACAGTGGTACTGAGCAGTCAGCATCATCTCATCATAGGCGATTGGATGAGGGAGGTGGTAGCAGGCATGATGCGGGGGCTAGCAGTAGCCACCCTGAGGGGTCCCATAGGACCCACACCATGGGGGGTAGTTCCCGTCGCACCGATCCTATGTGATCATGGTGGTCGACGCCTTAGGCTTGGGGGTTTTGAGATTTTGGATTTTATTGTGGGGTCAGAGGACCGGTTCTTTGTAGCCTATGGGCATTTTTGATGATATATATATACAGACTTTATTTTGTTTATGCGCATGTGATGATTTGATTTTATGCATGATGATTGATGAATATGGATGTATGCATGTTAAGTTATAGTGATGAATGCATATGTGTTGATGAGTGCAAATGTTTCTAATTTATATGATATGCAAATGGAATGGATGAATTGAATTTGTGATGTTTGGTAGTCGCACCATAGACTGTGTAGAACTTTATGGCTTTTTGTCCTAGGCGATGGCTGCGGTGAATAGCTTTTTATGTATACATGTTTTTTTTGGTATTTTTTGGATGGCGATGAGAATAAAATATAGCAAGTTGGTTTCGAATGTAGTTAAGGTTTTCTGAGACTCAGATGTTTTAACTAACTAGCCACGAATGTACTTTATCTCACAAGACTTTTGAACAAGGTATGAATCGGACTTGTTTTGGACCAAGTTATTTCACATCCCTGTGTGTGCAATTGAGTTCATTTATGTGGTGTTGGTCAGGATACCGCCGATGCCAGATAGGCTGTCAACCAAACCTGTATTGAGGATCACCTGATTAGCTCCACTAACTCCTTTGTTGTATTTAGTTAGATTAATCTGTGGTGCTATCGTAGGATACCATAAGCTAGCTCATCCACATGCAAACATTGATCTGCACACAAGTTAATGTGATAGATATATCATCATGCGGGAGGTTTACCACCAGTGACCGATAGGCTATCAACCAAACCGGTACTAAGGTTTGCCTCATGACCTGTCGGAATGCTGAGAGTTCCAGGGATTCAAGTTCGACTCCCTTCTTTTCTTCAATTGTATTGGGATACTTGCTCTTTTGTAGTGATAAAAATCACTATTTATTTTTGTATTATATTTTTCTTTTGAGCAAGGGATTAGGATATGGAGTGATGAGAATCACTATTTTATGTGCTTTTCTTGATGTATGCACTTTGGTTGTGATGTCAAATTTTTTGGAGTTTTGACGTTTGCAAATTGTTGATGTTTTGCAACTTTTGAGAACTTGGGATTCTTGGGGAATTGGGTAGGGAGGATGCTTGTCCTTTTGCCAACTCTCAACATTCTTGGGGTCATTCGCACAGGGGGATGAGCAAGATAACCGTTTCGCTTATGGTGACCTGGATTGCTTTGCAGGTTTCATCTTTCGTTCACACAACTTGGGAATGTTTTATGTGTTTTAATTTGTGTTGGGATGCTACGTAACAAGGTGTGATCCAAGTAGAATTCTACCTGCGTAAAATCTGTCTGACTTGGTACAGTATGTGGCTAGACAGCTAATGATGACTGAATGACGAAAACTCTTGATACATGAGAAAACAACTGACTATGATGTGGGAGAATAACGTGAATGGCGGTTATAGGCGATGAGCTATTGATAAAGTGGAAAAATGTAGAAGATGATGGTTTTGCCAAGTAATGACAGTCTATGGCGCTTTGACCTTTATGACCACAAATATGCAATGTATGGATGTGATGCTTAATGCAACTATATGTTTTTGTGTTTTTGATGGATTGATTTGTGTGAATATGAAGATGATATGCAAAATAGAGCTCTTTATTTTTGTGACGATTTTGAGCATGCATGGAAATGAGATGCAAATTTTGTTATTTTTGATGATTTTATTGTTTTTGAATTTTCTTGTTTTTGACCAAGCGATTGCGGGAATCCTTGGAGCATTTTGGGGATTGACCAAGCGATTAGGGAAATCCTTGGAGCATTTTGGGATTGACCAAGCGATTACAAAAATCCTTGGAGCATTTTGGGATTGACCAAGCGATTACGGAAATCCTTGGAGCATTTTGGGATTGACCAAGCGATTACGAAAATCCTTGGAGCATTTTGGGATTGACCAAGCGATTACGAAAATCCTTGGAGCATTTTGGGGATTGACCAAGCGATTACAAAAATCCTTGGAGCTTTTGGGGATTGACCAAGCGATTACAAAAATCCTTGGAGCATTTTGGGATTGACCAAGCGATTACAAAAATCCTTGGAGCATTTTGGGATTGACCAAGCGATTACAAAAATCCTTGGAGCATTTTGGAGATTGACCAAGCGATTACGAAAATCCTTGGAGCATTTTGGGGATTGACCAAGTGATTACAAAAATCCTTGGAGCATTTTGGGGATTGACCAAGCGATTACGAAAATCCTTGGAGCATTTTGGGGATTGACCAAGCGATTACGGAAATCCTTGGAGCATTTTGTTTGGGCTATGGCTCTTCTAAGCATGGAATGGCCGCAAATGACTGATGTTCAAGGGTTCTAGTTCCTTGATTCCATCAAGAGAGGCTAGCCGGTATGTTCCAGGTCCTATTTTGCTATCAATTACATAGGGACCTAACCAGTTTGCCATGAATTTGTCCCTGAGATGGGACGACAAACTAGAGTTCTGTTGGTTTTCTTTCAAGACCAAGTCACCGACCTGAAAGTCCCTCAAGTGAACTTTCATGTTGTATGCTTTCTTAAGTCGCTCTTGATAGATACGTAAATGCTCGAGGGCATTAACGCATCGTTCATCAAGCAACGTAAGCTGGTCTAACTGGGCCTACCATGCAGTATCATCATCGATGAACTCTTGCATTGATATGCGCAGGGAAGGAATTTCCAACTCGAGAGGCATGACAGCCTCGGAGCCATACACGAGCGAAAATGGAGTTGCCCTAGTGGGTGTCCGAATGCTAGTGTGATAGGCCCATAGGGCAAGTGGGATCTGAATGTGCCAATCCTTATGATTATCTATGATTATATTTTTAAGGATGGCAACTAGCATTTTGTTTGATGCCTCTGCTTGCCCATTTGCCTACGGATAATAGGGGGTCAAAAAGCTGTGCTGAATTTTGTACTTTGTGGTCAAAGCACGCACATCTTTGTTCTTGAATGACGTCCCATTATCCGAGATTATCTTGGATGGAATACCAAAATGACATATGATGTTATGCAAAATGAACTCCACAATGCGGGGTCCAGTCGTAGAGGTTAGCGAAACTGCTTCCACCCACTTGGTGAAGTACTCTGTGGCCGTGATGATAAACGTGTGATGACCTGACGATGCAGGGGAGATCTTTCTGATTAGATCTAGGCCCCACTACAAAAAAGGCCAAGCCGATTGGATCGGCTACAAGGCCTGGGAAGGTACGTGTGTCAAATTAGCATGGTGTTGACACTTCACGCACTTCTTGACATATGCGCAACAATCTCGCTCTAAAGATGGCCAATAATAGCCCATGCGAAGAATGCACTTTGCGATGGCCATACCACTGAAGTGGCCACCGCATGTACCATCGTGCGCTTGGGCGATCGCCCAAGTGGACTCTTGCTGGTCCAAGCATCGAAGGAGGATCCCTTCATAGCTACGATGGTACAAAATGTCTCCTAACAAGACATGCTTTGCCGCTTTCTGCTTGAATGCACGTTTTGCGGCATGCGTCAATCCAAGTGGGAGGTTACCTAACTTGAGGTAGTCCCTGATGGGTGAATACCAATCCTGCTGATCAGAAGCCTCGATGGTATGAACAGCCAGTCCCTCTTGAAGTTCATCCCTAGCAAAAGCTGAGTGGGAGAGAACTTGCAAGAATAGCATTGTGTTGCTATTAAGGGGAGTAGGGGAGAACAAGGACCCCTAGTTGGCGTGTTTCAGATGATCATGGATTCGAGAGAACCTATCCATGGATGGCTCAATCTGGATCAAGTGGATTCCTGGCATTAAATCAGAGCTTGCTCGCTCCATCACTGATTGCGATAGTGTTTTGACTTGAATGGTGGTCATATCACCAGAAATGTCTTGCGGGATTAGCGACCCCAAAGAGGCCATAGTGTCCGCAAAATGATTCGATGACCGAGGGAGTGCCTCGATGTCGTACCATTCAAGCTTTGCCAAGAATTTGTCCACAAGGGCTTTGTAGGCCTACAGAACTGGGCATTTGCATTGGAATACCCCTTTGACTTGGTTGACAATTAACAGCGAATCACCGAAGATATTCAATCATTTAATGTTCATGGTGATTGTTGTCTGAAGACCTATGAGCAAGGCTTCATACTCTGCATTGTTGTTGGTGCATGGGAAATTTAATTTAAATGATAGGGGCATAGGAGCGCCCTGCGGTGTGAAGAATACTATTCCCATGCCACCACCTTGCTCACATTTAGAACCATCAAAAAATAGGGTTATGTCGGCCTGTGACTCAGGCTCGTCAGAATCTGGTGATTCTGAGACATGGAAGACCCCATCATCGGGTAGTTCTATAGTCAGAGGCTGGTCATCTTCGAGAGGAGCCTCTGCTAGTTGATCGGCTATGACCTGACCTTTTATGGATTTCTGTCCAATAAACTCTATGTCAAATTCCGTCAACAACATGATCCATTTCGTCGTGCGACTACTATGATAAGTATGACTCATCATGTATCGCAATGGATTCTCCTTAGACACAACATACGTCTTGTTGCTCAGCATGTAATGGCACAGCTTTTTGGTAGCAAACACCACTGCCAAGCAGAGTTTCTCAACGTATGCATAGTTAAGTTCATAGCTGACCAGGGTGCGGCTAAGATAGTAAGTAGCCTATTCCCTATGAAGTTCGTTCTTCTAGGCTAACATGGCTCCCAGTGCCACCTCAGTAGCTGAGATGTATAAGTAGAATGACACTCCTGGTCTAGGTGGTGCCAATACTGGCAGTGAAGCCAAGTATTGTTTAATGTCATCGAAGGCTGACTGGCACTCGTCATCCTAGTGAAATGCTACCCCCTTGTGCAACAACTTGTTCATTGGTCGGCACTTGTCAGATAGCTGTGCTATGAAGCGCTTGATCGACGCGACCTTTCCCTGTAGGCTTCTGAGCTGCTTGATGGTAGTTGGGGGACGCATTTCAAGGATTGCCTTGACTTTGTTTGGGTCCACCTCGATGCCCCATTTTGAGACTATGAAGCCCAAGAGTTTTCCAGATGTGATGCCAAAAATGCACTTCTTGGGATTCAGTTTGACTCTATGCTCCATGAGGCGATCGAGGATCTTGCTTAAGTCACCGAGATGATCCGGGCACAAAAGAGATTTGGCCAACAAATCATCCATGTAATCTTCCAAAGTCTTGTGCATGTAATCATGGAAGATGTATGTCATGGCACGTTGGTAGGTGGCGCCAACATTTTTAAGGCCAAAAGGCATGACCTTATAACAAAATGTCCCCCAAGGCATTGTGAACGCCATTTTTAGCTGGTCTTCGGGGCTGATACAAATTTGATTGTATCCCGAGAAACCATCCATGAGGGAAAGCATTTCGTGACCCGCTGTAGCGTCTACCAAGGCATCGATGCTCGACAAGGGGAAATCATCCTTAGGACTCGCTTTGTTTAGATCTCAAAAATCAGTGCATATGCGAATCCTCCCATCGGGCTTCTTGACGGGCACCATGTTGGACAGCCATGGTGGATAATCCATGCAGATGACAAACTGTGCATCCAACAACTTTTGCAATTCATCTTTGACCATTAAGGCCACTGTTGGGTGCATCTTGCGTAGTTTCTGCTTAACTGGCTTGACTGTCGGATCAAGCGTTAGATTATGCGTGACTAGCTACGGGTCTAGTCCCGACATGTCTTTGTATGACCATGCAAAAACCTCCTTCTTCTCTTTGAGAAGGGCAATGTAGTCGGCTTGCTCTTCGGGGGATAAACTTACCCCTAGCTTGATGATCTATGGATTCATTGGATCTGAGCCGATGTCTACGTCAGTCATCTCCTCGATCGACATGTGGGATCCATCTTCCAACTGATGTGGAGTTGGGATCAAGTGGATATCATTTGCTGAGTTTAGATCATCGTTAGGAACCTCGGGTCCCTCTTCAGCATGGCAGATATCCTGAGTTGGCCCAGGGGTAAAATGGAGCATTTCATCGAAAGGCCAGTACTCGGATGGGGATGGAGGGGAATTGATGTGATCCCAGTCTATGGCATCTATGTCTAGATACAATGACTATGTTGGATCGGCCGGATTGTGGATGGGGGTGGTTAAGTCAATGGAGATCATGTTGATGAAATGATTTTGGTCTCCATTACCATGGGTGTGGTTACTCGGACATCCTAGATGCTCTCTATGCTCTGGATCTGGCTCTAGAGGGATGGGCACGAATGGATCGGCCCTATGTGCGGATAGGAAGATAGGGTCTACCCTCGGCACTGATGTCACTATAGGGTCTCTGGGTGGAAGGTGCTCTTCGTATGCCCAGAGTAGCGGATCCAACACTTGGTCCCATCCGCGCTGGGTCTACGTACCACTCATGCCCTGGCACTATGTTTAATTGTTCAAATATGTCGTTAATCTCCAAGGGGTGTCGATGTTGCATCTGCCGCATGTGATTAAGATATGTCATTTCTGTTTCATCTTCATAATCACTATCGAAGATCCAAAGGCCTTCGTTGGCTCCGACAACTATTTGAGGTATGACAGGCTCATCCTGCTCAAGCAAATTAATGTGGTCCCACCTAGGTTGTTCCGCTCTCTGCGGGGGGACTTGATTTCCTTGGAGCGGTGCTTGCTCGATGGGAGCATCCAGGGGGAACATTGTCAAGAGGCTTTCTTGATAATCATCCATGGGGATCACCTATGAGTGATCGCTATCTGATTCGAAGGGGTCATATGATGTTGGTTCATACTCTGACTCATCCTCCGAGGACCCTTCTTGACATTGTCTAGACCCTCCTTGAAAATGAGCTCTCGAGCTTTCTCCTCTCTCGAGTGAAGGGAAGGGATTACTAGAGCCAACAAGGTTGATTGTCATTAATGGGAGATAATCCCTCAATGTATATGTGGTGTTAGGGTTGGCATATGGATCTGATGCCAATCCCCCCTTGTTGCCTATCCCTAGGCCTTGCATGTTCTCCACCAAGATGTCCAAGGGCGGGGGTGGTTGAACCCTACTCCTGACTTGTCATATGGCATTTGGTATCTTGGTTGGCAAAGAACACGTATCCCTTGCTCATATCGGCCTAACCCATATCCGTGCCAATTGCATTGGCCAAGGTATCTCAGAGCAAAGTCTGGGTTAGACAAATAGTTGACATTTTCAGCAAAAGGCTCTTCGTCTTCGTCCTCTTGCGTGCATGGTGCAATGCCATGATCAAGGCCCCCATACACAAAGTTTGTCTGGTTCGATGGGTAGCCTAGGGGAACAATAGTGCCAATGGGGAGTCGAGGTCTCCCCATGTCCTGCATGGATTCTAGTGTGGGTGTTGCTACAATATTCCACACCAGATACTCCCCTAGGCCCGTATTGGCCATTTCAATGGTGATCGTTGGCGGTTGAGGGGGAGGGAATGGAAGTTCTCCTTGAGTCCACTCCATGTCGGGTGGACTAGGAGCCTCGACTTCCATCCGGCTAGGCATCTCCTCAGTAGAGATAGTTGATACTGATGGCAGTGTCTCTTCCAAAGGTTTTGCCTCTTCCAGGGGTTCCTTCCCTTTGTCCTTCTGTTTGGCCCCCAAAGATGGTGTCGTTGGTGGAGGACCAGACGATGAAGATGAACCCGACTGGGATTTTGAAGAACTTGTTAACGGGGATGCCTACGGAATCGGACCCTATTTAGATGGATTTAACTAGAAATCCAAATGCATTGATGGCAGGGTCGATTGCGGCATCAGCTGCACCGCATTACAATACTTGAAGGGTTCCAAGTCCGTCGGGACTACATGCACCTCCCCTTCAAATGTATACTTTAAACATTGGTGAGCTATCGAAGGGACACACTTCATGTCCCTGATCCATGGCCGACCCAGCAAGATGTTGTAGGCCATCTCACCCTCCAATACGTGGCACAATGTGGGTATGGTCTTTTGTCCCACTTGGATTGGTAGGACTATTGTGCCGACTGTCGAGCAGATTGCATCATTGAATGCTCGCAGAGTGTAGGTGGAAGCTGTGATGTGAGATGTGGGCAACTTCAGATGTTTGAGAGCCGCAGTTGTGATGATGTTGTTGGATGAGCCAGTGTCTATCAACACCCTCTTGTATGGGATCCCGTTGACCCACGCGATAACGTGCAGGGGTGGATCTGCCATGTCATCAGTCACTGATCTCAATTCGTCTTCCCGAAATGTGATGACCGGCTCGGTGCATCATTTTACATGCCCCACGAAGTTGTTGAAAGAATTTGTCTCATGGGGCTGCAACTCGATGGCTTTCAAAATCTCCATTAGAGCTTCTCGATGGGGCGTAGATTGTTGTATAAGCTCGTATATGGAGAGCCTAGCCGAGGTGGTCCTCAAACTCTGAGTTAGTTTGGTCCGAAGTGTGGCCACCGGCTTAGGCGGAGGAGGTTGTGCAAGGTGTTGTTGTGGTTGCGAAGTTGTTGGCACCTCTCCTGCCACTGCCGTAGGAGCATTCGTGCTCGGATACCTCCTATTTCGAGTCACTATACTGATCATCCCTACATATCCCTGCATGGGGCAGTTCTGTGTGACCTCATTAACTTGTAGGGTCTTTTCCTGTGGAGCATGAGTAGGCAAGGGGTCTTTGAAGACCTCCATTTGTTGATTGCTTGGTGCGACGGGATTATCCACCGCTAGGGTCTTGTTATCAATTAGGTCCTGCACCAAGCCCTTAAATTTCCAATAGGCATTTAGGTCATGTCCCTGCCACCTATGGAACCTGTAGTACAAGTCCTCTCTATACCCCTTAGGCTTGGGCACGTTGGGATCTATAGTCTGAACCTCTGGCAGGTTGATCAGGTTTGCCGCTAACAAGCGGTCAAACAAGGAGTCCCTGGACTCTGTGTAGGGTGTGAATTGTCGCCTAGGGTGACGTTGCTGACTCTGTTCTTGCCTCTAATTTTCTCTGTCATAGTTGTTAGGAGGCACTGCATGATAGTTAGCCTTTTGAGGTTGTGTTGCTTGTGCAGGCTTAGGGACATTGATAGCAACTTGGTTAACCGCAGTGGGTTTTTGTTGCGTGGTCCCAGCTTTAGTGTTTTTAGTCCACTCTTTTTTCTTAGGTTTGGCTATCTCGCCATCCTGTATTTTGATCTCTTCAATGATCCTGGCTTGCGCCGGAGCTTCTTCTAAGGTGGCATATTGCTGCAGCTGCAATAGCACTAGAGATCGATCTCAAACAACTCTTGGAGAACATCCGAGTGAGGTCGGACATAGGAGGGAGGTAGGGCAGCTTCGAAAGCAATGTCCTCCATCGATTCCCATAGGCCGCCATGGTCTCCTCCTCATACTGCCTGAGGCTGGCTAAGTCACTCAGTGACGCCTTCTTCTTGGTATTGAAGGCGAAGCGTTCGAGGAACGCATCCACTAACTGATCTAAGTTGTTAATGTTGTGCTTTGGTAACTGAGTAAACCAATCCGAGGTAGGGCCTACGAATGTGGTTATAAATGTTCTCAATAACAAAGCATCATTGTCCTGAATGCCGAAGCATTGGCTCAGGAACCTTGTCACATGCTCTTGAGCATCCTCCTCCCCTCTAAAGGTTGCCAACTGAGGCAGCTTAAAGTGTTCAGGGTAAGGGGGTGTTGGCACGGACGGATGCACAGGATGACTACGGAGTTGGCATAAAGTGGGCTTTTGGGGCCCAAAAGTTTTGGTCTCCATAGACTCCAAACGCTCTAGCAGCGCTTTATATGCATCCGAGGATTTAATTTCTTCCTCTTTAGTTTGCTCCCATTGTGGGTTGTGGGAGACTTGAGGCCTCTGAAGGGGTGGCCGGATGGCAACTCCTCCGCCTAGGTAGGGCATTTTGGCCCGCTCTTCTTCTTGCTCATACTCCTCGTAAGCTTCCTGAGGAGTCTCTGGATGAGACCTATGACCCTGGGTGGGTCCCCGTGGAGGGTACCCATCGTTGTTCCGGGGAGTGGCCTCCCGCTCAGGTCTAGGAGGTCTCGGAGGTAGCACTTGGTAAGGTCACGGAGACCTATCTCGCACCAAGGGATTATGCCTCTCATATGGTTCCGCCCTTTGGGTGCGAGGGGTTGGGACCCTCTCAGGCACTGGGTTATGGAGCAGCTCATCTGTTTGGCGCCTAATGCGCTCTTTGCTAAGGCGATATAAATGCTCTAGCTACTGCTGGTCTTGCTCAAGCCACGTGATCTGTGCTTGGCGGGTGGCATGTCTGGCGATGGCCAGGTCAATTTGTTCTGCCATCCTGAGCCTAGGAGGCCTGGATGCCTCTCCTATGCACTTACCTCGGTCCTGATGATCCGAGATCTCAATAGGTTGCTTCCCTCTATCGAGGTTGGTGGCATTTACCCGAGGCTCCGGCCTCAGTGGGTGATCATGGTATCTAGCTGGTGCGGAAGCGCATGGCCCCCATGCTGTATATTGCTCTTGAGGAATGTAATCATCTTCCTCGGGCTCCCTTTCATATGTGTGAAAGGGGCGGGCAGAGTTAGCTCACCCTGCTTGAAGGGCCTTGCGCTCTGGATTTTGTCTATTGGTTCTAACAGTGATGGGGGGCAAAGGGGGGAGGCCATCATCATGTGGCCTCTCCTCATGGAAACTATGCCGCTCTAGCACTTCATCGCATGGTGGCCACTCATATCGAGCTTCTAAGGGAGCCTTCTTATCTATGTTGAGTGCCACGTGTAAGGACTCCTCCTGAAAGGGGCTATGATGAATGGGCGTGTCCCTCAAAGGGGTGTCCCTATAGTTCCATCTTGACATGGAATGATGCGGACTCTCTTGTGGGTCAGGCCACCAAGGCGGTATGACTAAGTCCTTAGGGCTATAGCGGAGGCGACTTGTGCCCCCTTGTACACTTTTCGCAGCTTTCGCCCTTGATTGGGCTTGGCTACGTGTGTACACCATGGTGGTGCTTTCCTACAAGCTATGTAGATTTTTATCTCTTTTTTATGATTTTTTTATGCTACACTAAACAAAAATGATCATACACACACACAAGCAGTGATTATCTCGTTTAAAGATTGAAAGTGTGTCCTAGACCTGGTTTAGTGTGTTTTTTATTTTTGTTTTTGTTTTTGTTTTTTTTTTGGTTTTGAAGGTTTTTGTAAAGAACGTTTAAATGCAAATGATGGCTCTTATGGCTCCCAAAAATGGTCGCCCCTTCGATATACCATTGCCAGGCCGATATACCAACCTCTCTATATACCCGCCCTTACGTGAGGGAAACTATAGGTACGTGAGAGCGAGATGGTACGTGGAACATAGGTGGTACGGAAGGGGAATCACCCTATTTATGACACCTACCATAGAAGACTTATCCTCGTGTGCTGGGAATCACCCCGACTACACTCGGTCAGCTTTCATCAGGATTTACGTCTAGCAACAGTTGCGATCGGGGTAATGGATGCAAAATTCAAGCCAAGGTGGTGATGAAATCCATCGTTGGTCTTGATCAAGGGCTGGGGTTTTACGACCAGCGCCTTGGTTTTTAAGTTGCCACGTGGTGTGTGGGGTTCTTTTTATTTTGCAAAATGGAAACAAGCAAGCGGTAAAGGAAAACTAATTTCCCTAAGCAAGCAAGTACCCTAAAAACAGAAAAACTGAAGACAAAAATAGACAAGAAAAGTTCAGAATCCTTACCTCTTCTCTGCCCAAATCTGCCGGTTCTGAGTTTCTGCCCGAAGACTGCACAGACAGAAATTCATCCCAGGGGGAATGAATTATAGGACTGTATTCATCATAGGGTGGGGCGAATTCCCATTCATCCCTGGGTAAGACGAATTACAGCTCTGTATCCGCCTCCTGATGGAACGAACAACAGTCAGCATGTGAAACTCGGCACCTGCAAGAAAAAAAACAAACAAGTTTGGATCAGATCTCTGATATTAAAAATAGAGGACAAGGTCCCACCGTGATCGCCACTGAAAGCACGAGGATACGGAAACAAAAAAAGGAAAGACTCCAAGCACGATGCAAAAATGAAACTAAACTTAACGCTGAATCCTACGAATTAAAAATGCATGAAATGGAGAAAGCATGAATTGAAACCCAAATGAAATAACAGCCCTTCTCTTTTATTGATGTATTTCACAACTCGGTTACAATTCGCATCCTCCCTTTTCAGGGGCGAGGAGCGTTAAATTCATCTCTTGGTTACATCCATGGATAGCCTTCCTTCTTCCGCGTGCCCACATGTAAGATGGGCTGGACCAAAATGTCACCGCCGCTTGTGTCTATGAATGTTGATTCCTTGCTGCTCCTCCGATGTTTCGATCCTACGTTCAAAGAAACAAAAGATAATCAATAGCACCTACGGATAAAACAAAGCATGCAATCCCCAAGCCTGCGATAAATGGATGAGAAAAATGAATTAAACTATGACTAAAATGAATCCAAATGCTCTAAAAATTTGACAGGGGCATCAAGACATCACCAGGAGGGCACTGCAAAAATAACAGTCAGGAAATTCCTCACCGATTTGAATTCGCTTCGGGGCGGGACGAATTCACCTGCAACAAAATGCCGAAAAGGTACTGTCCCAAATGTCCTACCTAGGGAGCTCCAAAAGACCTACAAACTTGGGGTTAGCTAATTGGGGGCATTTTGGGAAGACCCAGATGGTCGTATTTTCCCAATTTGACCTCCATCAATAGGAATTTGATGATGCTATCTACAAGTTAGTGGAGGCGAAAACATGATAAACATAATGGCAATTAATCAAAACGAAATGAAATCAAAATTGTAAACTATCTAAGCAGCATAGAGATAAAATACAAGAAATGAAAATGATAGAAAGCAAAATCTGCCACATATTCCCAATCATTCCTAAAAGGGGTGATTAGGCCTTGCAGTAGTGGGGGGCGCCGGGCGGGCCACCCACCGTTTGGGGCCTGATTTCGGCACCAATCCACTTGGGATGGGTCCAAAATCTCTTACAAGGTGTTGTCGACAAATTGGGTGGTATTCTATGGCCAAATTTTGGGTTTTGGGCTCAAGATTCGACCTTCCAATAGTCACCCAATGACCTCCTCTCTAAAAGAGATCAAGGATGTGGAAGGCACAAATCGCACAAGGATGTATGGGGAAATAAAATGGCAGCACTTCGTTGCTCCAAATTGCTTCTAACCTCTGTATCTTTTGGGATGAGGAAACTCATCAATTTATAGACCTGGAGGTCTCTTGGGATGAGCATGCAGAGGCGCCACATGGCAGCCATGCCCTTCCAGGGGAGGGAAGATTCCTCCCTGATTAGGGGCTTCATGACTGCCCCTGTAACAGCCTCTAACGCTCGAAAACGCTCACCCATGCTCCCATGAAATGAAGGAGGCGTTAAGTGGTGGATCCGAGCTGCCATTTGTCAAGATTTGACTTTTTGCCCGTCAAACCTGCAATTCGCCCCACCCTGGAGCGAATTGTGAATTCGTCCCTGGGTGGAGCGAATCCCAATTAGAATTCATCCCTGGGTGGAACGGATATTGAGCAAAGTGCCTGAAGGTGCCAAAATGATTTTTGACCTTCCAAAACTACTGTGAGAGTGGTTAGGACCACTTTTTAACCTCTGGGGGCTGCCCTTGGGGCTGTGTGTGCCAATGTGATCAGTGTTTGCAGTCACATAATCGGATTGGTGCTGTTTTGGTGTCTACATTCTGTAATATACATAGATCAAATTGATGTGGGTAGGAAGCTCAGAGTCCAAATTGGTATTAATGCAGAGACAAGAATGGATCATCCAAGTCTTGGCTTTGGTTGTTGGGTTGATAGCCACTAGGTCACTAATACCGTGAGAAATACCTGTTAGGATTTCTTCATGCTAAAATTGATTGGGGAGGTTAGGAAGATGAATCCACACGGGAGTCAGATTGATGCAGTAGGTCTCAGGGTTAAAATATTCAACCCATTTTGTGAGGAATAATCTTCTTTGTCCAAAAAACCATGGTCCACTTGAAAGGATATGATCAAAGTCATTCAGATTTTTGAGTTTGATGAGAAAGAACCCTCTAGAAAGGGCAACTAGTTCCATGTCATCAATATTTCCACTTAAGATAAGCCCACTTATATATTGATTCTATATCTGGTCTTTAGCCAATGAATTTTCCTACAAAGGACAGGGATTCCACGAAGACATAGTTGGCCATCATGTTCTCGGGTAGGACCAAGTCACATCCAATAGGGATAAAAGGGATAGTCATCGGTTTGGACCATGCATCGGATGACTTAGGGCCATTTTGTACTGTATCTGTGAAGGATAAAGGAGATTTATTTGAGCTATTTTGATGCAGGAGCATCCAGTGACATCTGATGCAGAAGCATCTAGTGGAAGCAGAGCCATTTTTGAAAATTGGCTAAGGAAGGAAGATGTCATGATTTCGTGACATGTCACGAAATCATGACCAAAAGAGGAGAGAGAAAGAGGAGGAGGAAAACTATCGCAATATCGTGACACAAAGTGGGAGAGAAGCCAGCAGGGAAAAACTGTCACGATATCACGACAGAAAAAGTGTTGCGATATCGTGACACAAAGAGGAGAGAGAAGTAGCGGATGGAAGATGTCATGATATCACGACATATCACGTTATCGCGACTAGTAGATGAAATAAGAAAGCAAGGAGGGAAGATGTCATGATTTCATGACATGTCATAGTTTCACGACCTATAGAGGAGAGAGGAGGCGCAGACGAGAAGATGTCACAATTTTGTGACATGTCGTAATTTCGTGAGAGAGAAGGTGTAGAAAAGAAGATGTCACGATTTCATGACATGTCACAATTTTGTGACTCATAGAGGAGAGAGAAGGCACAGAGGAAGAATGTCATGATTTCATGACATGTCACTGTTTTGCGACCCGCCAAGGAGAGAGAAAGCCAGAAGGAAGAAATGTTGCTATTTCATGACATGTCGCATTTTCACAACCAGAAGGCGAAGAAGAAGCCAAGGGAGGAAGATGTCGCGATTTCTCGACATGTCGCATTTTCGCGACTAGAATGCGAAGAAGCCAAGGGAGAAAGATGTCATGATTTTGTGACATGTCGCATTTTTGCGACCAAAAAGTGAAGGAGGAGCCAAAGGAGGAAAATGTCATGATTTTGCGACACAAAATGGAGAAAGAAGCTAGCAGGGCCAACTGTCGCGATATCGCGACAGGTTCCATAGGAGAAGCAAGGGTGCCAAGGATGTCACGATTTTGTGACCCAATCAGGAAAGAGGAGGCTGCAAGCAAATATGTCATGATTTCACGACATGTCACGGTTTTGTGACCCAAAAGCAGAAGGAGAGTACGAAAGGCAAAGATGTCACGATTTCGCAACCTGAGGAAGAAAGAGAAAGGCAAAAGCTAAGATGTCATGATTTTGTGACCCGAAGGCAGGATGAAGAGCGAAAGAGGAAGATGTCGCTATTTTGTGACAGGTCACAGTTTTGTGACCCACAGAAGAGAGAGAAGGTGCAAAGGAGAAGATGTTGCGATTTCGTGACATGTCACAGTTTCATGACCCGCCAAGGAGAAAGAAAGCCAAGAGAAAGAAATGTCATGATTTCACGATAGGTCACAGTTTCACGACTAGAAGGCGAAGGAGCCAAGGAAGCAAGATGTCACGATTTCGTGACATGTCACATTTTTGCGACCAGAGGGCAAGCGAAGGAGCCAGAGGAGAAAGACGTCATGATATCATGACATGTCATGAAATCATGATGTGAAGAAGGGAGAGAAGGCAAAACGAGAAGATGTCATGATTTCATGACATGTCATAAAATCGTGACCCGTAGGAGCAAAAGAAAGTAGGAAGAGAAGATGTCACGAAATCACGACATGTCGTGATTTCGTGACCCGAAGTGGAGAAGAGGAACGAGGAAGGGAAATGTCATGATAGCATGATATCACGACCAAAAGAGAAGAAGAAGAGCAAGATGGAGAAGATGTCGTGATATCGTGACATACTGCTGGTTCACGACTCAGAAGGAGGGGCACGTGTTTCGAGATGGGTATTTCCCGAGGCAATCAAGTGCCTCATAAATGCATGGTTTCATGCCCGAAAAGTGCACTACACATTTTTAGCCACTGGAACTGAAGCATCAGTCTCTGCAGAGGATCTCGGAGATCATGGTGGCCATTCACGCACGACACGCAGAGGCCAAGTACATGTAGACGACTCATCAATGCATCTTTTTGCATTTGACCCAGGTGGCAGTTGGCAGTTTTGTGAACAGGTTGAAAACTCAGAGCGTCGAGTTGACATTAGAGAGTAAGTGTGACAGTGAACGGGAGTCAGGCATAGATGCATAGGTAGCAAGAATGGTGTCATCAATGAGCTATTGATGGGTGATTGGACTTTACGTGGAGGTAGCATGAATTCCAAAAATAACACCATGGGTACAGGTCACTTTGAGGGATCATCCTAGAGATTCATCAAGGATAATGCACAACATGGGGGGAAGAGGATCACCTTACCTTAGGCCTTTGGCACTTGAAAAATAACCAGCAATAGACCCATTGACTAGAATAAAGAACTAGGCAGAAGTGATGCAGGCTTTAATGAGATTAATCCAATCCTGATGGAAGAAAAATTTATTGAGGACAATAAAAATGAAGTTCTAAGACACCCTATTGAATGTTGTATTCATGTCTAGCTTTAGGAAAAAATAGCTTTTTTGCTTCGGTAAGCGGAGTACATGGTTTCATGAATGCTAATTATCCCATCAATAATGACTCTCCCTAGAAAAGTATTGCCTTAGCAAGGATCAATGATTGATGGGAGGATTTCTTTCAACCTGTTACCAAGGGCTTTGGTAAGAGATTTGTAGAGCATGTTATAGAGGTTGATGGGCTGGAAGTTAGGTGTTGATCTACAAACAATAGTTTTGGAAACTAGGGCAAGGAAAGTAGAGTTCACATCCCTGGGAATGAATTTGGATTGTTGAGCATCACTGATGGCATTGCACATGTTATTACTGATAATGTCCTATAAAGTTTGAAATAATCTAGATGAAAAGCCATCGAGGCCAAGGGCTTTGTCGGATTGCATGGAGAAGAGATCTTGTTTGATCTCATCGTTGGAGAAAGCTTTAGTGAGCTGAATGTTCATTTTAGGGCTGAAGAGATTAGGAATGTGGTTAAGCAAGGCTTCAGAGGAATGAGAAGATTGAGGGCTTTGAGTACCAAGGATGGATTCAAAGTGACCAACAACCTCATTCCTAATTTCATGGATGCAAGAAGTGATAGAGTTGTCATTTTTGATGAGCTCTTTGAATCTGTTGGAGCTTTTGTGCTTCAGGATAGAGGCATGGAAGAACTTGGTATTCGTATTTTCTACCTTGAGCCATAGTGCTCTCAATTTTTACCTCCAAAACACTTCTTATTTTGCAAGAATGTTATGGAAATCTGATAGTAATCTTTGTTCTTCAAGTCTGGTCTGGGTATTATAATTTTCTTGCTAAATTTGACTTTCAATGATTTGGAGCCTTTCTTTGATTGCTTGTTTATTTTCAAAATTGTCAAAAACTTTTGCATTCCACACCTTGAGATTATTCTTGATGAGCTAGAGTTTCTTTGCAACTTGAGCCATAGGAGGTTTTGAAAAACCTTGCCCCACCATTCAACAATTTTTTCCCTAAATTTTGGATGCTGGATCCACATAGCTTCAAATTGAAAGGGGATTTTGAAGATAGGGGAATGGAGGTCTTCAAAGATAAGTGGATTGTGGTTCGATCCAATTCTGGGGAGAGCTTGGAGAGAAGCATCTCCCAGGAGTGGAACAACCTCCTTGGACAATAAAAATGATCAAGCCAAAGTTGGATGTGTTGCCCTCCTATTCTCCTATTGATCCAAGTATACCTGGTTCCCTTTAGTTTAACGTCCATTAGTTCATTGCTATCAACAAAGTTGCTAAAATATTCATAGTTCCTAGGTAAAATAGCAATTACTTCACTTTTGTTATATGGGTCGAGGGTGAGTTGAAGTCACCTACAAGAATCCATTGGTGATCAAAAAATGTGGTCCTCATATGACTTAATATTTGATAGAATCCAACTTGTGTTTGTGAATTTGATAAAGAACAAGATATTGGTTATTCTGTTTGATGATGAAATAAGTCTTATGTCAACTTTGGAAGGGCCCCACAGATAAAGGAGCCCACCTGATTGTTAGGATCTCATCCTAACCCTTAATGTAATAACTTCCTTGATGTAATAATTCCTAGTGAACGTGGGTAGTACCCATGATTAATATTTTGTAATGTTCTAAGTTTTAGCTTAGGTAGTGCCTATGACAAATGGCACCCTTTTTTATGTAACACATGGTAGATAGATGGCATTGTGCATGTAATTCGGGTGGCATTGTGCATGTAATTCGAGTGGCATTGTGCATGTAATTCGGGTGGCATTGTGCATGTAATTCAAAGTGGCACTATGCATGTAATTCGGGTGGCATTATGCATGTAATCCAGGTGGCATTTTGCATGTAATCCAACCTTGGAAGGAAACTCCTTAAATACCCGAAAGGGCACCAATGTAACCATATTTTGCAAAATTAATGAAGTATTGAAGGAGGTTGCCCCCTCGAAGAGGCCTGTGATTCAGTTCTATTGTGAGATTGTTCTTTATGCAAATTTATGTTATATTAATGTGATGTTTATGTGAGTTATTTCCAAGCAATTGTGTGAGAGTGTGTTATTTGAGTTTATTTTATAGCAGGATCTTAACAAGTGGTATCAGAGCACTTTCCAGGGCCAAGTTCTGCTGCAACTGCAATGATTCTTGCCATCCAATCCACCTGTTAGGTATAAATTCCGTGTGTTTTTTCCATTCTATTTTTCCTTATTAAAAAAATCCAAAAAAAAATACAGTGTTTTTTTTTCAGACCAAAAACAAAAAAAATATATTATTAGTTGAGTAGGTAGAAACCCTGTACCGGGGGTTTTAAAATATCGTGAAGGATCTATCGTTATTGGCTAAGCTAGATAGCCCATAAAGCGTCTAGTGAAGTGAGGGGCGATCAGGCTCCAATACCCAGGCCTCAGACAAAACTCGCGCACGGACTTGAGCTCCCACGTATCTTCGGGTATATCGGGAGACCATCTAGGATTAAACAAAATTTTAGCCATTAGGAAGCTCTTCGGCCTTGTATTACTCATAGTCTACGGGACACAGCATCCTGGACGATTACCCTCCCGTATTTTCAGAGGTGGGTAGTGTGCTCAAGGGTATGTGTGGAATCCTCCTTGAGTAGTGGCTCGAAATATTGGTCCGAGCACTATTGTTTGTCACTGTCGGTATATTAGAGGGCCTATGGGTGGTACATACTCCTATACTTAGCATTCCCTGGTTTTGTTAAAACTACAACCTGTAAAAAATGCAAAAATAAAAATCAAAATAAGAATCCAAACACCCCCATTCGTAAACCTGCATTTCAAAAGTGAGCATATGAGAAAGGAGTCCTCTACCAAAAAAAAATAACAGAAGGGACATGCATTCGGGATAAGCCATGAGGGTGACACTTAAGTTGAAATTCTAGAGAGTAACAGTAAAATTTATAGTGGCAAGTCACAGTCGGGTTAGTCGAGTCGGAGAGGTCGAGGCAGAATTCACGATCTTGAGTCGAACGAATCGTCATATCGATCCACTTGCAAAATACAGAGAATCTTGAGTGTGAAACACGACCAGTTTTAGATAGTGCTCCAATACCCAACTTTTGCTCAGTAGCTCAAAATCAGAATCTGTAAACACCGTTAGACTCAGCAAAACAGGAGATAAAATAAATAAATAAATAAAAAGTCTGGGGTGCCAAAAAGTAGTGTTGAGAGATATAGCTCATTGTGACCACCTCCTCCTGCTGATCATTTTGATATATAGCACCCAAGCACTTTTTGGGCACTTACTAAAAATAGTAAGTCAAAAAAATTCAATTCTATTTTTAGTAACTGGTCACAAAAGGTCAAAAAATGGCCCAGGGTACCCGTGGACACCAGAAAGAACTAGAACACTTGGAGTCCCTAACAAAAGCCATTGAGAACTTGAACTCGGCTTTTCACTCCATAAGGGAAGAAGTCCAAGGTCTTCGCCTAGAGCATGAGGCCACCGAAGTGGATAGCAAACTGAGAAGAGAACCACCCAAATCAGAATACCAAGTTGAGAGTTCTACAAGGAATCGTGACCATGATACACCCTTTAGAATGCCCAAGTTGGACTTTCCCAAATTCAGTGGGAAGGATGTTGATGGGTGGCTATGTCGGGTTGACCAATTCTTTCGACTTCATAATGTACTAGTATTTCATCGAGTCCAGATGGCTTCCTTTAACTTGGAATCTGAGGCTCTACACTGGTTTCAATGGTTGCGTCTTACCTAACCAAATATCTCTTGGGAGGATTTTGAATCCCAAATACTCACTCGATTTGGTCCTAGTGAGTTTGAGGACTTCACGGGAGCCTTATCCAAACTACAACAAACGAGGTCGGTTCGAGAGTACCAAGCTCAATTTGAAAAATTGGCCAATCGAACAAGAGGATTGAGTGAAGGGTTCTTCCGAGTTGTTATATCGATGGGTTGAAGATGGAACTCCAGGCAGAAGTCAAAATGTTGAAACCACAAACTATGATGGAAGCTATCAGTTTGGCCCGTCTGGCCGAATCTAAACTCTCTGCCCAAAGACGCCCATCAAAGTTTTCTCAAGATAGACCTTCATTTCCCTCGAGATCCCAACACCCAGATGATAATAAACCTGTTGCACCCAAGCGCCTCACCACCGAAGAGATGGATGCACGTCGTGCCAAAGGATTATGCTACAATTGTGATGAAAATTTTTTCAAGGGGCATAAGTGTGCACACAAAAAATTGTTCTTGATAGATGTTGGAGAACCTGATACCGTTGATGAGAGTGATGAGGATGAGGACCCTCCAGAAACACCTCCCCCACAAGAAGAAGGGAAACAGGAACCTGAGACATCAATTACAATCCATGCCCTTGTAGGCATTACTACTCCTCAAACCATGAAGGTTACAGGATGTTTCAAGGGCCAACGTCTTTCCATCCTTTTGGATTCGGGAAGCATGCACAACTTCATTGACCCTAGAGTTGCTCAATGGGAAAATTGCTATATCCACAATTGTAATTCCTTTGAGGTCATGGTAGCCAATGGGGGAACCTTATCTTGTAAAGGAAAGTGTCACAATGTTAAAATCAAGATAGGGGACTATGAACTCAAGCAGGACATGTTTGCCCTCCATTTGGGTGGATGTGATATTGTTTTGGGATGCCAATGGTTGAGTACGTTGGGCACTATTAGTTGGAACTTTGCTAAACTTTGGATGCAGTTCTTCCAGAACGGACAAACACACATCATCAAGGGCTCCCCGACAGGAACACCTCAAATTATCAGTTCAAATGGCATGGAGAAATTGCTAAAGAAATCATCACGTGGGGTCATTGCACAACTATTCTCCATCCAGCCATCCACATCTCCAATGGGTGAAATCCCACAAGACATGCAACAGATTCTCCACAAACATGAGGCCATCTTTTCAGAACCCATCACACGACCATTGCATCGCTCTCACGACCATGCCATTCCATTATTGTCGGATAGTACACCTCCCAATATCAGACCACCTTATGAGCGACTCAAGCGCACCTTATTTTGGAAAGGTAGGAAACAGGACATTCACTCTTTTGTGGCATGCGACACGAGTCAAAGGATGAAAAGAGAAATAGTGCACTCTTCGGGCACTCTTCCACCCTTGCCGATACCGGATCGGGTGTGGACTGACATCTCTATGGATTTCATAGAAGGGCTACCTAAATCCGGAGACAAGTCTATTATTTTTATGGTAGTGGACCGCCTTTCAAAGTATGCTCACTTTTGTGCCCTAGCCCATCCTTACACAACATTCACTATTACCCAAATTTTCCTTGACTCCATATTTAGCCTTCATGGCATGCCAACCTCCATTGTATCTGATCGTGATCCTAGCCTTACTAGCAATTTTTGGCAAGAGTTGTTTAAGTTGCAGGGGACTCAGCTCACAATGAGTTTAGCCTACTATGCACAAACAAATGGTCAAAAAGAGGTTGTTAATAACTGCTTGGAAACCTACCTTCACTGCTTGCCTCCGATCATCCTACTCATTGGGCAAAATGGCTTTCTTTGGCCGAATGGTGGTACAACACTTCCTATCACACCACCACCAGAGGCTGAGTACGGGCACCCTCCACTCATGCCTCCCTCCTACATTTCGGGCAGCTCCAAGGTACAGGTTCCATCAACACTTCCCGAATTGGATGAAGAAGGCTCCATCTTACTTGCACCAAAGCAGCTGTTGTATCGTCAAACTCGCAACCGTACCATCACAGAGGTCCTGGTTCAGTGGCGTGGACTTCAACCTGAGGATGCTACATGGGAGTCCCTCCATCAACTCTAGCAACAGTTTCCTCATTTTTAGCTTTGATAACAAAGCTTCTTCAAGGAGAAGGGCATGTTAGGATCTCATCCTAACCCTTAATGTAATAACTTCCTTGATGTAATAATTCCTAGTGAACGTGGGTAGTACCCATGATTAATATTTTGTAATGTTCTAAGTTTTAGCTTAGGTAGTGCCTATGACAAATGGCACCCTTTTTTATGTAACACATGGTATATAGGTGGCATTGTGCATGTAATTCGTGTGGCATTGTGCATGTAATTCGAGTGGCATTGTGCATGTAATTCGGGTGGCATTGTGCATGTAATTCAAAGTGGCACTATGCATGTAATTCGGGTGGCATTATGCATGTAATCCAGGTGGCATTTTGCATGTAAGCCAACCTTGGAAGGAAACTCCTTAAATACCCGAAATGGCACCAATGTAACCATCTTTTGCAAAATTAATGAAGTATTGAAGGAGGTTGCCCCCTCGAAGAGGCCTGCGATTTAGTTCTATTGTGAGATTGTTCTTTATGCAAATTTTTGTTATATTAATGTGATGTTTATGTGAGTTATTTCCAAGAAATTGTGTGAGAGTGTGTTATTTGAGTTTATTTTATAGCAGGATCTTAACACGATGAACCCTGAGCTGGGCTAGAAATGAACTCACAGTCCTTCCAAATGATTTTTGTTGAGAGATATAGCTCATTGTGACCACCTCCTCCTGCTGATCATTTTGATATATAGCACCCAAGCACTTTTTTGGGCACTTACTAAAAATAGTAAGTCAAAAAAATTCAATTCTATTTTTTAGCTAATCGGTCACAAAAGCGTCAAGTAAAATGGCCCAGGGTACCCGTGGACACCGGAAAGAACTCACGAACGACTTGGAGCTCCCCGCTTCGGGTGGGCTAAACAAACTTAGCCATTGAGAAGCTCTGAACTCGGCTTTTCACTCCATAAGGGACGAAGTCCAAGGTCTTCGCCTAGAGCATGAGGCCACTAGCAATCGCTTAGAAGAAGCATTGATCGAAGTGGATAGCAAACCGAGAAGAGAACCACCCCAAAACTCGAATATCAAAAGTGAGCATATGAGAAAGGAGTCCTCTACCAAAGGAATACAGGGACATGCATGATACACCCTTTAGAATGCCCAAGTTGGACTTTCCCAAATTCAGGGGGAAGGATGTTGATGGGTGGCTATGTCGGGTTGACCAATTCTTTCGACTTGCATAATGTACCAAGTATTTCATCAAGTCCGGATGGCTTCCTTTAACTTGGAATCCGAGGCTCTACACTGGTTTCAATGGTTGCGTCTTACCTACCCAAATATCTCTTGGGAGGATTTTGAATCCCAAATACTCACTCGATTTGGTCCTAGTGAGTTTGAGGACTTCACGGGAGCCTTATCCAAACTACAACAAACAGGGTCAATTCGAGAGTACCAAGCTCAATTTGAAAAATTGGCCAATCGAACAAGAGGATTGAGTGAAGGGTTCTTCCAGAGTTGTTATATCGGTGGGTTGAAGATGGAACTCCAAGCAGAAGTCAAAATGTTGAAACCACGAACTATGATGGAAGCTATCGTTTGGCCCGTCTAGTCGAATCTAAACTCTCTGCCCAAAGACGCCCATCAAAGTTTTCTCAAGATAGACCTTCATTTCCCCCGAGAGCCCAACACCCAGATGATAATAAACCTGCTGCACCCAAGCGCCTCACCACCGAAGAGATGGATGCACGTCGTGCCCAAGGATTATGCTACAATTGTGATGAAAAGTTTTTCAAGGGGCATAAGTGTGCACACAAAAAATTGTTCTTGATAGATGTTGGAGAACCTGATACCGTTGACGAGAGTGATGAGGATGAGGACCCTCCAGAAACACCTCCCCCACAAGAAGAAGGGAAACAGGAACCTGAGACATCAATTACAATCCATGCCCTTGAAGGCATTACTACTCCTCAAACCATGAAGGTTACAGGATGTTTCAAGGGCCAACGTCTTTCCATCCTTTTGGATTCGGGAAGCATGCACAACTTCATTGACCCTAGAGTTGCTCAACGGGAAAATTGCTATATCCACAATTGTAATTCCTTTGAGGTCATGGTAGCCAATGGGGGAACCTTATCTTGTAAAGGAAAGTGTCACAATGTTAAAATCAAGATAGGGGATTATGAACTCAAGCGAGACATGTTTGCCCTCCATTTGGGTGGATGTGATATTGTTTTGGGATGCCAATGGTTGAGTACGTTGGGCACTATCAGTTGGAACTTTGCTAAACTTTGGATGCAGTTCTTCCAGAACGGACAAACACACATCATCAAGGGCTCCCCGACAGGAACACCTCAAATTATCAGTTCAAACGACATGGAGAAATTGCTAAAGAAATCATCACGTGGGGTCATTGCACAACTATTCTCCATCCAGACATCCACATCTCCAATGGGTGAAATCCCACAAGACATGCAACAGATTCTCCACAAACATGAGGCCATCTTTTCAGAACCCATCACACGACCACTCGCATCGCTCTCACGACCATGCCATTCCATTATTGTCGGATAGTACACCTCCCAATATCGGACCACCTTATGAGGGACTCAAGCGCACCTTATTTTGGAAAGGTAGGAAACAGGACATTCACTCTTTTGTGGCGGTGTCACGACACGAGGTCAAAGGATGAAAAGAGAAACTGTGCACTCTTCGGGCACTCTTCCACCCTTGCCGATACCGGATCGGTGTGGACTCGACATCTCTATGGATTTCATAGAAGGGCTACCTAAATCTGGAGACAAGTCTATTATTTTTGTGGTAGTGGACCGCCTTTCAAAGTATGCTCACTTTTGTGCCCTAACCCATCCTTACACAGCATTCATTATTACCCAAATTTTCCTTGACTCCATATTTTGCCTTCATGGCATGCCAACCTCCAATGTATCTGATCGTGATCCCAGCCTTACTAGCAATTTTTGGCAAGAGTTGTTTAAGTTGCAGGGGACTCATCTCACAATGATTTTAGCCTACTATCCGCAAACGGATGGTCAAACAAAGGTTTTTAATAACTGCTTGGAAACCTACCTTCGCTGCTTGCCTCCGATCATCCTACTCATTGGGCAAAATGGCTTTCTTTGGCCGAATGTGGTACAAAACTTCCTATCATACCACCACCAGAGGCTGAGTACGGGCACCCTCCACTCATGCCTCCCTCCTACATTTCGGGCAGCTCCAAGGTACAGGTCCCATCAACACTTCCCGAATTGGATGAAGAAGGCTCCATCTTACTTGCACCAAAGCAGCTGTTGTATCGTCGAACTCACAACCGTACCATCACAGAGGTCCTGGTTCAGTGGCATGGACTTCAACCTGAGGATGCTACATGGGAGTCCCTCCATCAACTCCAGCAACAGTTTCCTCATTTTTAGCTTTGAGGACAAAGCTTCTTCAAGGAGAAGGGCATGTTAGGATCTCATCCTAACCCTTAATGTAATAACTTCCTTGATGTAATAATTCCTAGTGAACGTGGGTAGTACCCATGATTAATATTTTGTAATGTTCTAAGTTTTAGCTTAGGTAGTGCCTATGAAAAATGGCACCCTTTTTTATGTAACACATGGTAGATAGGTGGCATTGTGCATGTAATTCGTGTGGCATTGTGCATGTAATTTGAGTGGCATTGTGCATGTAATTCGGGTGGCATTGTGCATGTAATTCAAAGTGGCACTATGCATGTAATTCAGGTGGCATTATGCATGTAATCCAGGTGGCATTTTGCATGTAAGCCAACCTTGGAAGGAAACTCCTTAAATACCCAAAAGGGCACCAATGTAACCATATTTTGCAAAATTAATGAAGTATTGAAGGAGGTTGCCCCCTCGAAGAGGCCTGCGATTTAGTTCTATTGTGAGATTGTTCTTTATGCAAATTTCTGTTATATTAATGTGATGTTTATGTGAGTTATTTCCAAGCAATTGTGTGAGAGTGTGTTATTTGAGTTTATTTTATAGCAGGATCTTAACACCGATGAACCCTGAGCTGGGCTAGCAATGAACTCACAGTCCTTCCAAATGATTTTTGTTGAGAGATATAGCTCATTGTGACCACCTCCTCCTACTGATCATTTTGATATATAGCACCCAAGCACTTTTTTGGGCACTTACTAAAAATAGTAAGTCAAAAAAATTCAATTCTATTTTTAGTAACTCGGTCACAAAAGGTCAAAAAATGGCCCGGGGTACCCGTGGACACTAGAAAGAACTAGAACACTTGGAGTCCCTAACAAAAGCCATTGAGAACTTGAACTCGGCTTTTCACTCCATAAGGGAAGAAGT
Source organism: Wollemia nobilis (assembly GCA_028583015.1). Classification (NCBI taxonomy): domain Eukaryota; kingdom Viridiplantae; phylum Streptophyta; class Pinopsida; order Araucariales; family Araucariaceae; genus Wollemia; species Wollemia nobilis. Next base: position 3,222,965 of record JAQPPZ010001591.1, read on the forward strand.
CCAAGGTCTTCGCCTAGAGCATGAGGCCACTAGCAATCGCTTAGAAGAAGCATTGATCGAAGTGGATAGCAAACTGAGAAGAGAACCACCCAAATCGAATATCAAGCTGAGAGTTCTACAAGGAATCGTGACCATGATACACCCTTTAGAATGCCCAAGTTGGACTTTCCCAAATTCAGTGGGAAGGATGTTGATGGGTGGCTATGTTGGGTTGACCAATTCTTTCGACTTCATAATGTACCAGTATTTCATCGAGTCCAGATGGCTTCCTTTAACTTGGAATCTAAGGCTCTACACTGGTTTCAATGGTTGCGTCTTACCTACCCAAATCTCTCTTGGGAGGATTTTGAATCCCAAATACTCACTCGATTTGGTCCTAGTGAGTTTGAGGACTTCACAGGAGCCTTATCCAAACTACAACAAACAGGGTCAGTTCGAGAGTACCAAGATCAATTTGAAAAATTGGCCAATCGAACAAGAGGATTGAGTGAAGGGTTCTTCCAGAGTTGTTATATCAGTGGGTTGAAGATGGAACTCCAAGCAGAAGTCAAAATGTTGAAACCATGAACTATGATGGAAGCTATCAGCTTTGGCACTCGTCTGGCCGAATCTAAACTCTCTGCCCAAAGACGCCCATCAAAGTTTTCTCAAGATAGACCTTCATTTCCCCTGAGAGCCCAACACCCAGATGATAATAAACCTGCTGCACCCAAGCGCCTCACCATCGAATATATGGATGCACGTCGTGCCCAAGGATTATGCTACAATTGTGATGAAAAGTTTTTCAAGGGGCATAAGTGTGCACACAAAAAATTGTTCTTGATAGATGTTGGAGAACCTGATACCGTTGATGAGAGTGATGAGGATGAGGACCCTCCATAAACACCTCATCCACAAGAAGAAGGGAAACGAGAACCTGAGACATCAATTACAATCCATGCCCTTGCAGGCATTACTACTCCTCAAACCATGAAGGTTACAGGATGTTTCAAGGGCCAACGTCTTTCCATCCTTTTGGATTCAGGAAGCACGCACAACTTCATTGACCCTAGAGTTGCTCAACGGGAAAATTGCTATATCCACAATTGTAATTCCTTTGAGGTCATGGTAGTCAATGGGGGAACCTTATCTTGTAAAGGAAAGTGTCACAATGTTAAAATCAAGATAGGGGACTATGAACTCAAGCAGGACATGTTTGCCCTCCATTTGGGTAGATGTGATATTATTTTGGGATGCCAATGGTTGAGTACGTTGGGCACTATCAGTTGGAACTTTGCTAAACTTTGGATGCAGCTTCTTCCGGAACGGACAAACACACATCATCAAGGGCTCCCCGACGAGAACACCTCAAATTATCAGTTCAAACGGCATGGAGAAATTGCTAAAGAAATCATCACGTGGGGTCATTGCACAACTATTCTCCATCCAACCATCCACATCTCCAATGGGTGAAATCCCACAAGACATGCAACAGATTCTCCACAAAAATGAGGCCATCTTTTCAGAACCCATCACACGACCACTGCATCGCTCTCACGACCATGCCATTCCATTATTGCTGGATAGTACACCTCCCAATATCAGACCACCTTATGAGCGACTCAAGCGCTACCTTATTTTGGAAAGGTAGGAAATAGGACATTCACTCTTTTGTGGAAGGCTGCGACACAGGTCAAAGGATGAAAAGAGAAACAGTGCACTCTTCGGGCACTCTTCCACCCTTGCCGATACCGGATCAGGTTTGGACTGACATCTCTATGGATTTCATAGAAGGGCTACCTAAATATGGAGACAAGTCTGTTATTTTTGTGGTAGTGGACCGCCTTTCAAAGTATGCTCACTTTTGTGCCCTAACCCATCCTTACACAACATTCACTATTACCCAAAATTTCCTTGACTCCATATTTCGCCTTCATGGCATGCCAACCTCCAATGTATCTGATCGTGATCCCAGCCTTACTAGCAATTTTTGGCAAGAGTTGTTTAAGTTGCAGGGGACTCAGCTCACAATGAGTTTAGCCTACTATCCGCAAACGGATGGTCAAACAGAGGTTGTTAATAACTGCTTGGAAACCTACCTTCGTTGCTTGCCTCCGATCATCCTACTCATTGGGCAAAATGGCTTTCTTTGGCCGAATGTGGTACAACACTTCCTATCATACCGCCACCAGAGGCTGAGTACGGGCACCCTCCACTCATGCCTCCCTCCTACATTTCGGGCAGCTCCAAGGTACAGGTCCCATCAACACTTCCCGAATTGGATGAAGAAGGCTCCATCTTACTTGCACCAAACCAGTTGTTGTATCGTCGAACTCGCAACCGTACCATCACGAGAGGTCCTGGTTCGATGGCGTGGACTTCAACCCGATGATGCTACATGGGAGTCCCTCCATCAACTCCAGACAACAGCTTCCTCATTTTTAGCTTTGAGGACAAAGCTTCTTCAAGGAGAAGGGCATGTTAGGATCTCATCCTAACCCTTAATGTAATAACTTCCTTGATGTAATAATTCCTAGTGAACGTGGGTAGTACCCATGATTAATATTTTGTAATGTTCTAAGTTTTAGCTTAGGTAGTGCCTATGACAAATGACACCCTTTTTATGTAACACATGGTAGATAGGTGGCATTGTGCATGTAATTCGTGTGGCATTATGCATGTAATTCGAGTGGCATTGTGCATGTAATTCGGGTGGCATTGTGCATGTAATTCAAAGTGGCACTATGCATGTAATTCGGGTGGCATTATGCATGTAATCCAGGTGGCATTTTGCATGTAAGCCAACCTTGGAAGGAAACTCCTTAAATACCCGAAAGGGCACCAATGTAACCATCTTTTGCAAAATTAATGAAGTATTGAAGGAGGTTGCCCCCTCGAAGAGGCCCGCGATTCAGTTCTATTGTGAGATTGTTCTTTATGCAAATTTCTGTTATATTAATGTGATGTTTATGTGATTTATTTCCAAGCAATTGTGTGAGAGTGTGTTATTTGAGTTTATTTTATAGCAGGATCTTAACACTGATGAACCCTGAGCTGGGCTAGCAATGAACTCACAGTCCTTCTAAATGATTTTTGTTATTTTTCTATGGCAATGTTATTTTTTCCTATGATTTATAGTTGCTTGTTGGGCTAGAAGCTTTAATATCACTTTGTGTGGTAGTCTAGATTTATTTCTATTATTTTTAGCATCTTTTTAACATCCTTTAATTGTATATGTTGCAAAAGTTAACCTTGAATGTGTTTGTTTGTAGGAGTGCTTTCATAACCACTAGCATCGATCCATAAGTAATGGAAATTTATGGCAATTCTATCTATTCTTCCAAAAATATTGCAACTTAACAAATCATAGATTTCATTTAGGACTTGTGTCTTTAGATCTATGATATATTTTTAATTTATTATATGGGATCGAAACTAGCCCCACATGTATCACATAATGACCACATTGTGGTAATACAACAATTTGGCAACTATGCATGTGTTGCTTGGCAAGATTCAAACTAGGTCTCCTCCTTGAAAGTTGAGGAATATAACCAATTAAGCTAATGCCATTTGATAAAACTAGGATATTTTTGCTTAAGATTTTATTTTTATTAAATTTATCTTTTATTCATTGCTCTCATAACAAAATTAGGAAGTTATGACTTTTAGATTTCATCTATTTTTATTATAGTGTAAGCTTATCTTATCTTGTATGTTGCAATAAATTTATCCTTATTTTGTCTTACCTATAACTAGTATAGTCTAAAAATTTATTCTTCATTGTGAATCTTAGATCCATATAAATTATCTTAATAGTTAATAGTGTTGAATTTTCTTAGCACACCTATTAGTGTTATAGTGCTTTCGATAATACTCTATTCTAATGATGTTTTTGTATAAGAATTAATTTATATGAGATTGAAATGAGACCCACTTGTATTAATCATCACTACATATTGGTATTACAACAACTTGGCTATTATGCATGTATCACTTGGCAAGATTTGAACCTAGGTCTCCTCCTTGATAGTTAAGGAATTGAGCCATTTGAGCTAATCCAAAACCAATCTAAGATTCAAACCAATATTTATATTGTTTACTCTCTTGCATGAGAAAATAATATCACAATAGATCCATAAAACTTCCCATAAAAGATAATAAACATATGAGCATGCTCATATTTTTGAGAGATTATCTCTAACAATAGTTCGTCAATGTCAACAATGATATTTTTTTATCTAATTCCTATTTTTGAGAGATTATCTCTATCATATGCTTTGCTCGTATCTAATTTCAAAGAATAACTAGTTTTTTAATGGAATAGATAGAATGCATGACCTCTTATGCAATAATTATAACATCAAGAATTTGTTCACCACAAACAAAGCCACCTTGTTCTTTTGATACAAGACAACCTAGAATGCCCTTCAACCCATTTGCCATAATTTTTTAAATGATATTATAAATCATATTACAAAGGCTTATTGGATGAAAATTATTAGAATATTTTATCACCTTTCTTGGAAACCAAGGTAATAAAAGTAGCATTGATCTCACTTATTATAGGCTTCATTTTTTTAGCCTCTTCAATTGCAACTAACATATCACTCTTCAATAAATTCCAAAAAAATTGAAAAAACTTTGTAGGAAATCCATTGAGGTCAGGTGCCTTGTTAGGATTGAAAGAGAAAATTGCTTCATGGAGCTCCTTCATAGATATCTTCTTCATAAAGATTTTATTTTTTCTATGAATGATAATAAATGGAATATTTTGCAAAAAAATTTCTTGTGCCTTCTTATCTTGCCTTGTATCCGATAAACTATTTTTGAAATACTTAGTTGCTTCCTTTATTATATCTACTTTTTCCTCAATATTTATTCCATCTAGAGTTAAAATATTTTTGACGTGAGAAAAATAAAAATTTATTTTTGTTGTAGAATGAAAAAAATTATTTTATTTTTGGCAAAAAAAGACTAAATTTTACTAAACAAAAACCAAATTACATAGTCACGAGGCCTTCCATATGTGGTTTGCAATCTAGAAGTACTTTCAGATATACATACCTATAATCTCATGAACGTTAAATGCCCAATTAGAGAATAGATAAAAAATTACACAAAAAACATTGCTACACCTAATCATTGAATGACATATCAGATGAGGACTCCTCAGAACTACAATAAGACAGAACCATTGATTCATTTTCCTTGTATACCATATATCATCTTAAAATTACATTTGAGAGGTCTTCATTTCTAGTGGTGATTACAAATTTCTGCAACTCCACCAATCTTGCTAATCTCCATGGTTATTTGTTTGTCCTATCTCCACCTTCCCATGTACATAATGATTTGAAAAATTCCTAATCCTAAAAAAATTAGGACTTCAATATCCTTATGCACAAATACTCCCTCCTCCCAAGAGTTCCACACTGGTACTTATTCCTTCCTCATCATTGGGGCAATGCATTTTTTTTGTATTTCTATCTCCTTCCTTGAGCCATTTCCCTCTATATTTTTGGAACCAATATGACTCATTTTCAATGCATTATGATAATCTAAAAGTAATTGTTTTTCTTTCACATAAAATCCTTATATATTCCTTTAATTTCTATTATCTCTTATAAATTTTTTAGCTTGGATTCAATTTTTGAGCTGACATTCCAAATCTTCATTTGCTCCTTTAAATATTTCAACTTTTGAACAAACTTGCACATACATGATCCTTTAAATTTTGATTCATACCACAATAACATAACCATACGGAAAACATCATGATCTTGAATCCACATAAACTAGAAGCAAAATGGATTTGGATGACCAATATTGGATAACTCACAAGTCAAAATAATGGGTTTGTGATTTGATCTTGCTCGTAATAAAATACCTGAAGATATTGTATACTTTGTTTGCAACCATTTATTGGATAACAAGAATCTGTCCAGTACTTTTACTATATGATTTTACCCAATGCATCTATTATCCATTTATATTGTAATATTGAGGGACTAACATCCCAAAGGTCATTTGAATTGATAAATGAAGCAAAATATTTTATTTATTTAGACCATATTGACATACCATCCTTTTTTCTAAAGGAGCTAGAACAATGTTAAAATCACTCCTAAGAATTCATATATCACAATTAATCATCATTGTATTGGATAAAAATATGCTAAGGTCCTTCCAACATCTTTCATGAGGAGTAACTATAGTTGGAGCACACACATTTATAATCCAGACTTTCATGTTTTCCTCTTTCTTGCAAAATAATCCAGCAAACCAATTAATTTTTGCTTCTAATAATTGCCTATCCCATGTCCCATATTATTGCAATACTATTGGGAGTTCTTTTGGAGAAAACTACTAAATAATCACCCATCTTCCAAATATTCTTAAAAGTATCCTTACATTCCTCATTTCTTAGTTTTGTTTCTTGTATTAAAATAAACTCAGGACTATAACAACCTATTAATTCCTGAAGAACTATTTTTTTAGGGGTTTTATTCATGCCCCTAATATTTCATGATATCATTTTCATCATCAACACTTTTTATTTTTATTAGTGGGCTTAGCCCCACTTCTTGTTAACTCCTATGATATTTTTATTTGACTTTCTAGGTCAATATCATTTTGAGTTTCTTTTTCTCTTTGTTCCTGGTTTGATGGTCTTCCTCTTCTTCTTCCATTCCCACCAACACTCTCATCTTCATTAATCTCTTTTATTTTTTTTTGTTTTTTTGTTCATAATGAGACTTCTCTTTTAAAGATTTATGTTTCTTTAAAGAATCAAAAGTGCAAGGAATAATCTCATTATCATTTTCTTCTTTAAGTTTCCCTGAAAGTGTATAGATGATCCTCCATAGTCATTACTTTCTTATTTTGGCCTTGAAACCCTAAATTTCCTTGGATACCCTCCATAAGATTTCTTTATTGTATTGCTCTTGGAAACCTAAAATGCAAGGAATACACTTTGTACTACTTTAATTTTTATTGTATGGATAAGATGTTATGTTACTTGAGGAAAATAAAGGTGATGTATTTGGATTAAGTTTGACCTCCTTCATTCACCTTATTTATTTTAAAATTTTCTTTCCCATATTCCTTTGCTTTAAAATTTGCCTTACCCTTTTCCTTTGCATATTTAGCTCCTCCTATATTTGAACTTGCACATTGTACTTTCTTATCCCTCATATCATTTTTTTCTTCTAATGGTTGATTCGAGTGAACTCTAATGGCCTTTGCCATCTGATGATGTAGAGGGGTTTTTCTTGTCACTTTCTTAGAAGTGGAAAATCCTTGATTTGACCTAGCTTCACCTATGATATGATCTCCTTGTTTCAAATTAAAGCTACCCTCATGCCCAAAAATTTCCATCTCTTTGTCCTTCACTTTCACTTTGCAATATCTTGCCATGTGCCCAGTTTCATGATATTTGTGACATCAGAATGCAATGTTTTCTTAATCCACTTATTGATCACATTATCTTAATGTAGATTTAATCCTAATAGAATGTGGTAAAGGTTTTGAAATATCCATGGCAACACATATTTGAGTGCATACAACATGCCTTATCTCCTTAGTAGTTGGTCCCTCTTAGAGGAATTCACCTAAAGTATTACCAATATTCTTCAAAATATCCTTATTGGTGAGTTGATAAGGAAGTCCAAAAATCCTAACTTATATCAAAAGTATTTTAATTATTTATGCATCGATAGAAAAATTCTCACTCCAAGGCCTTAAATATAATGTATCTTTACCCCTAAACCACAAACCTCCATCCATTAATTTATCCCTTATTTCTGAACTGCAAAAAATAATAAGAAAAAATCCTTTTGGAAGAAAATTCATGGAGTAATTTTAATTCAATCCCCATTTCAACTTGATCCAATATAGAATCTTAGAAAAACCTGGTTAGTATCCATGGAACTTACATATTAACCCTATGGTTTTAAGAACCATTATATCATGTTTAATCATATCATATTTTATAATCACTTTTGGTGTAGTATCTGCTACTTGGATAGGGTTTGGCATAGATTCGCTCTTCCTCTTATTCCTAGCAATGACATCCATACTTCCAACTAGGTCATTCTTACTTTTAGTAAGGACTTTCAAAAATGAATTTCTTTCCATGTTACCTAGATTTTATTCAACTAAATATTTTAAATTCTCTTAAGATCTAAAACAATGTAATATATGTAATAAATTAAAACATGTTTTAATTTAATAATGTAATAATGTAATAAATTAAAACATGTTTTAATTCTATGTAATATATTATTTTTTATCCAATCTCA